>VMDR010018187.1:0-19396 GCA_007922815.1 Macrotus californicus | reverse complement strand
AGAAAAGTGATGAGGAGGTTACCTGGTTCCCCTATGGGTCTGAGTCCCCGGCTCTCCCCCTAAACAAGGCCTGGCTTAAACAGTCATTCCTAAGAGATAAACAATTGCTCTTCCAGAGGCAAGAAAAGAATCCAGATTTCTGATCAAGATGGCGGTGTACATAAACACATCTCACCTTCTCTCACAACTGCATAAGATCACAACTAAACTACAGAACAACCATCATTCAGAACCATCAGTAATCAGGCTGAACGGAAGTCCTACAACTACAGAAATAAAGAACAAACTACATTGAGACTGGGACAAGGGGCAGAGACATGTATGAACTGATTCCACTGCCATAGATAAAAACTGGGAGGGATGTCTCAGGAGTGAGAGGTCTCAGCCCCACATCAGGCACCCCAGCCCAGGGTTTCAGTGCCGGGAAGATAAGTCTCCATAACTTCTGGCTGCAGAAACCAGCGGGTATTGAGGCTGTGGAAGAGAGAAACTGCTGGAATCCCTGGCAGTTTTTTTTAAAGGACCCACACACAGACTTACTCAGACTCACTCCCTCTTAGCTCCAGCCTGGAGGCAGCAGCTTGAAAGGCACCAGGGACATATGGGGGGAAACTGCATTGTCTGGAACCAGGGCAAGAGATGGGGGCAGCTTTCTAGCAGACAGAAGTACCGGCAGAGGCTATTATTCCTTTTCTGAGCCCTTCCCGCACAGAGCTACAGAGCCGGCAGGCAGGCACCCTATCTGACACTTGTCGACCTGGCTCACACTGTTTGCCCCACCCTAGTGATTCCCTGAGACCCTGTCCCAACCAACATTCGGGCACACCCAACCTGTTTCCAGTGGCTTTTCCATACAAATGCCTTGTCTTGGCCTGCATTTCAGATTTTCTTAAATTATCTCAAACAAGCAGCATCTGGCTTCAGTGAGCCCTGTACTTCATCCTAAGTGGCCCCAGGTCTGGCACTAGCAGCAGCCAGCCTTGGTCACAGTTAGGCCTTGCCTGGGTACCTCCAAGCCCAGCAAAAGTAGCAGCCATCTTTGGGTTGCTTTGTAGATTATATTGTGTGACCCCCGAGAGAACACAGGTGGTGGCTGACCTTGGATGTGCCAAGAGCAATGAAGGCTCGACTACAACAGGAGGGTGTACATAGCCCACACAGTGGGCACACCTTGAGCACACAGCTTGGGTAATAGAGGAGGCTGTGCCACTGCTTCCTACAGCACACATGCTACATTAGGCCACACTACCAAGCCTGGGAGATGTAGCAGCTCTATCCAATACAAAGAAGCAAATACAAGGAGGCTGCCAAAACAAGGAGACAAAAAAAAAACATGGCCCAAATGAAAGAACAGAACAAAACTCTAGGGAAAGAACTAAAAATGGAGACAAGCAATCTACTAGATGTAGAGCTTAAAACACTCTGAATATTTAAAACAGTTATAAGGATGCTCAGTGAACTTAGAACTTTAACAGCATAAAAAAGGGCATGGAATCCATAAAAAAGAACCAGTCAGAAATGAAGGATACACTAATTAAAATAAAAAACAATTTACAGGGAATCAACAGTAGAGTAGATAACACTGATAATAAATTCAGTGATTTTGAATATTAGGAAGCAAAAAATAACCAAACAGAATTTCAAGAAGAAAAATGAATCAAAAAAAAAATGAGGATAGTGTAAGGAGTCTCTGGGACAACTCAAGCGTACCAACATTCGCATCATAGGGGTGCTAGAAAGGAGAAGAGAGAGAGCAGGAAACTGGAAACCTATTTTAAAAAAATAGTGAGAGAAAACTTCCCTAACTTGGAGAAAGAAATAGACATACAAGTCCAGGAAGCACAGAGTCCCAAACAAGATGAACTCAAAGAGGTCCACCCCAAGATACATCGTAATTAAAATGCCAAAGGTTAAAAACAAAGAGAGATTCTTAAAAGCAGTAAGAGAAAAGCAGTTAGTTACCTACAAGGGAGCCCCCATAAGACTGCCAGCTGACTTCTCAAAAGAAACTTTGCAGGCTAGAAGGGATTGGCAAGAAATATTCAAAGTGATAAAAGGCTTACCTACAACCAAGATTACTCTACCCAGCAAAGCTATCATTTAGAATCAAAGGACAGATAAACAGCTTCCCAGACAAGAAAAAGCTAAAGGAATTCATCACCACCAAACCAGTATTATATGAAATGTTAAAAGGTCTTCTTTAAAAAAAGAAGACTATAAAAAATATGAACAGTAAAATGACAACAAATAGCCCTGGCTGGTATAGCTCAGTGAACTAAGCATGGGCCTGTGACCCAAAGGGTCACCGGTTTAATTCCCAGTCAGAGCACATGCCTGGGTCACAGGCCAGGTCCCCACTGGGGGTGTACGAGAGGCAACCAATTCATAAATGTATCTATTGCACATTGGTCTATGTTTCTCTCCCTCTCTTTCTCCCTCCTTTCCCCTCTCTCTAATAATAAGTAAATACAATCTTTAAGATAAAATGTACAGTATAGGCAATAGAGTAGCCAAAGAACACATATGCATGACCCATGAACACCAACAATGGTGTAGGGATTGCCTGAGTGAGCAGGGGGTGGGGGGTGGGATAGGTGGAGGGGAGCAAAGGGGTAAAATTGGGACAACTGTAATAGCATAATCCATAAAATATAATACAAAATATTTTAAAAAACAAAATAGTCTACCAGCCAGTCATTTTGACTGCTGCTACTCCTATTCCCACTATTCTCATTTATCAAGGGGCTTACCCTGTGCCTGGCAGGAGCTGGGACATGGATATGAGAGACACATTTAATAGAAGACTGAACCAATATTCAGAGGGATTAAGAGATTTACCTGGGGGTAAACCTTTAATTCCCACATATAAGGGAGCACAAGACTCTGACGGCAGAAGCAGAGATTAAGCAGGTCCCTACACTGCATTAGGGCCTAAATGACATTTGGAGGTCAAAGAGGAGGGCACGGGGCCCTTGGAAGCGACCAAGTCACACTTCTCTGGCCTCAGACACTCTTAAGGACACACCTCTGGTTTGCTGAACCCCAACTCTTAGTCCAGAGGCCTCCTTACTACTGCTCTACCTTCCTTCACCACAGGCTGGAATGCCTTGTGTCTTTGAGCGAAGTTGAAGAGGAAATTCCATCCACAAAACAGCCCGTCTTTTGGGCTGTGGGAATTAGTAACTAAAGCCTGTTGATTCTACCTCAAAGACAAGAAACATGACTAAAAGAATTTAAAGTTTTAAACATTCCTTACCTGAAATTATAAAAAGGAGGGCAAAAAGAGCAAGGTGGGTAGAGGCCTGCATTTTAGATCTTCTCGCTAGGTAATCCACAGAGGAAGTGGTTCCTCCCCACCAACTATCTTGTTTTAACTCTCTTTCAGGTACAAAGTCCAGTCATTAACTGACGTCAAATCAGCCAAAGGCAGTTACTCCTTAAGGCTGGTCATATACCCTAGGTCTCAGTTGAGTTTTTCAGATAGAAGAGATAAACCTGGCCTTATGAACTTTTTCTGACTCATAGTTCAAAATAACTCAGGAGAGCTCAAACATCCTTGAGAGTTGGGTGGTAGTGGCAGGTGGTGACAGTTAATCTTTTTATTGCCCAACGTCCCTACCCTACCCCTTTTTTTTTTAGGAGGTCACCATTTCCTTAACACTAGTGCTATTGTCTGTGCTTCAGTCACCTGTCTCCCTCCCCGGTTGACCCAGGAAATCCCTGTAGTTTCAAGAATCCCTGAGGAGTGCTTATATGTTTCTCCTGTTTATTGCTTAGCTCTTGTCCCCTTTCACTGTGGGTCACTGCTCTGGGCCTCTCTGATGTTCACATCCAGCAGCTTGGTCTCCAAGCTTCCACGCTGTCCACAGATCACACTACCTGGCCACAGCCTCCCAGCCTCCCTGCCTCATTAATGTCCTTAAACACAGTTAATATCAAAGTTTTGTGGCATTTAATCTAAGTTTACTACAGACTTGTGGGCGAGAGATCAGGGAGGGGGAATGCAGTGTAGAAAAGGGAAAAACTTAATTCCATCTCTTCCGTTCCTGGTTGTTCACTGCTCATGGAGCCGCCTCCTGGTCCCTCTACCAGTGGCTTTTTGTCACTAGAGCACAGTTAGCTTTTTCTGGAACTGTATAAAACTGGAGTCATACAGTGTGTACTATGTGTCTGGCATCTCCTCAGCCCCTGACCCTTCGCTCCATTCCAGGAACCAGCTGTATCCGTCGGATGAGGATGTTCTTAATCCAGTCCTCCCCCTTAAAATCCAGGACCCCAGCTCCCTCTGGGTGTAGCCCCAGCCTGAGGAACAAAGCCAATTAACACCCTGTGAATATTAGCCAGAGTTTTAACCCTGACCTTAGTCAAAACAAAATTTTTCATATTATTACTTAGCAGGTTAGTTTCTTGTTGTCTCAAAAGTCTCCATGCGGCAATGGGATCTGGGGTTGGTTTATAAAGCTAAGAGGCCCGTTTACATACCTTCCCCAGGCAAAGACACCTCTCAGGCCCCTGTTTTGCACTGTTATTCTTAACTTGAATGATTCCTGGCATGAGAAGTTAAACAAAAGCCTTTAAAAAAAAACCTTTTTTTCTTTTAAAAGTCACTTTATTGAGGTAGGTATAGTTTGCATCAATAGACAAATCCATCTAAAGTGTAAAATTCCGTGAGTTTTGATAGATGTGCATACACGTGACTCCACCATAACGATCAAGATCCAGAATATTTCCATCGCACCCTGAGGTTTTTCTGTTGCCTCTTTATAGCTTATTTCTCCCTCTGCCTCCAAACCCAGGCAACCACTGATCCGCTTTTTGTCACTAGAGAGTAGTTAGCCTTCTCTAGAACTGTATGAACATGGAGTCACACAGTATGTACTGTGTGGCTGGCGTGTCCTCAGCACAGTCATTTTGAAATTCTTCCACATTCCTGTATGTATCAGTCCTGCCTTCCTGCATTCCTTCCTTCTTTCCTTTATAATATGACTGATGTATGATTTATGAATAGTAAACTGCAAATACTATTTAAAGTCTTGACATAGGCAGAGAGCCATGAAAGTATCATTGTAATCAAAATATCAAGCATTCTCATAATCCCCAAATGTTCTCTTGCGTCTGTCCTTCCCCACACCCCTGGTCTGAGGTAACCACTGATCTGGTTTCTGTCACTACAGGTTAGTTTGCATTTTCTAGAATTTTATATAAATGCAATCATACAGAAGTACTGGGTTTGGGGGTTTTTACTTTTTGATCTGGATTCTTTCATTCAGCATAATTATTTTAAGATTCATTCATGTTGTATGTATTAATAGCTTTTTTCTTATTTCTGAATAGTAATAATAGCTATGCTGGATATCCCATGGTTTACCTATTCATCTGTTGATGGACAGTTGAGTCATTTCCAGTTTTTGACTGTTACAAAAAAAGCTGTTATGAGTGATTATGTACAAGTCCTTGGGTGACTACGTGCTTTCATTTCTCTTGGATAAATACTTGGGAGCAGAATGTCTTCATCATATTGTAGGAATATATTTAACTTTTCATAAATCATCAAACTGTTTTCCGTTTTATATTCCCATTAGTGACATACGAGTTTCAGTTGCTACTCACTCTTGCCAACTCTTTGTTATTATCAACCTGTTTTAATATTAAGCATTCCAAAGGGTATGTAGTGGTATCTCACTTGGGTTATAATTTGCATCTCTTGAGCATCTTTTTTCTTTTTTTGCACTGGGATGACTTTTATTTTTTTATTTTTTATTTAATTTTTGTTGTACCTTTTCCCATTACCATTTAGTCTCCATATACCTCCCTCCCCTGAGCATCTTTTCATGTGTTTATTAGCCATTCATATCTCCTCTTTTGTAAAATATTTTTCAAATTATTTGCTCATTTTTTTAGTTGAGTTGTGTGTTATCTTATTTTTGAGTTGCAAGAGTCCTTTATATGTGTATTGCAAAGATGGTCTCACTTTGCCATTTTTACATGACATTTCAACCTCTACATTCACTTTATAAAAAGCTAACTGGGAATCTAGGAAAATTTTAAAAGTGGCCTGAGGTCACAAAATTAGCTGCAGGGTCTCAAATGCAGGGTCTCAAATCCTGTCTCCTGAATCAGGAACAGCTCACTGCTCTATCTTGTCTTGGGTTCAAGACATCAGGAGAGTAGGACCCACAGAGCCAACATCTGCTAATGCCATTATACTACAACAGTGTCAATATTTACTCTGGTTCTCGGTATCACTTCTGTGCTGAGCATAAAATGCAGAGTGATCAGGAAGGAATGGAGGCCTGCTAAACACCTGCCTTCCTGACTCATCCCTGGCCTTACCTGGAAAAACATAGTCAATGAGAAAGTCAGGCATCTCTCACGGTGCGAACCAGCCATCATCCTTTTTTATGCCCCCTCCTAAGCAAACCACATCAGGTTGCAACACCCCCAAATTATAGACACAAGACACACAGAGCTTCTCATTAAGGGAAATGTTTCTTCCTTCCTGCCGCTGTTTCCTTGCATGTGGAGGGAACTCCATGAGTGTCATGCGCCTGGTCTCTGGGCATGCCTTTATTCGCTCTTCCCTAAGTGAGGTGAAGTGAGTTATTTCAGAAGAATAAATTGGGAATGCTCACCTCGGATCCTGCCTTTTGCCTTCTACAAGAGAAACTAAATATTCACAACTGTTGTACCTGAGAGGAAAAGGTGTCAGCATTAGAAGGCCCTAAGCCACATTCTCCAAAATATGTGATATTTTGTGTCCAGTTATCATATTCTTTTGTTTTATTTCTCATATAATTCAAAACCTGGGTGAGGGAAAGGGATGATATTTATTAGTACAACCTTGGCTATATTCTAGATGTGTATCTATAAGTCAAGAACACAGACTTTATCTTTCCATAGAAACAATGCTATGCACTAGAAGGAAACATGGGCGAATTAACGTGTTTGATTTGTTGGGAGGCAGTATTGTGGTTCAGCTCTCTTGCTGACTTTTTCTCTTATACACAAGTGATATCAGAAGCTCAGAAGAGGTTTAAATGCTGACATGTAGACTCTTAATTACTGGAGATGTGTTCCATTTAAAAAGATCAGGAATAGGTTTTTGGAGTCTTGGCTTATAAAACTCCATAATTGCTTATCTACTCATTCCACTGAGTTTAGTCAGCTCTAAAAACAAACAAACAAACAACTACGATAAAAAAAAAACACCATTTATCAGCATCATCTATCTTCTGGAATTAACAGGCTCTTGGAGAAGTTATATGGATGGGGCTTTCCCCAGGAAGTAGTTTGAATTTTCACCTACTTCCTTCTCCACTGGGGGAGTAGGATTAAGGGGAGGTTTGACTAAGGTCAGAAAGCTCTGTTTGACTAAGAGCACAATTCTAATGATCAATAAATCCTGGTTCTTTGAAAAGATAAATAAAATCGACAAGCCTTTAAGCAGGCTCATCAAGAAAAAAGAGAGAGAGGACACAAATAAACATAATCAGAAATGAAAGAGGAGAGATTTCTACTGATACCACAGAAATACAAAGGATTGTAAGAAATTACTATGAAGAACTATACGCCAAGAAATTTGAAAACCTAAGTGAAATAGAGAAGTTTCTAGAAAAATATAATCTTCCAAAACTGAATGAAGAAGAAGCAGAAAGCCTGAACAGACCAATAACAGCTGACAAAATTGAAGCAGTAATCAAAAAGCTTCTGACACACAAAAGCCCTGGACCAGATGGCTTCACAGGAGAATTTTACAAAGCATTTAAGGGAGAGCTAACCCCTATCCTTCACAGATTATTCAAAAAAATTCAAGAAGATGGAAGACTCCTAAACTCTTTTTATGAAGCCAGCATCATCCTAATCCCCAAGCCAGATAAAGACACAAGAAAGAAAGAAAACTTCAGGCCAATATCACTGATGAACATAGACACTAAAATCCTCAACAAAATATTGGCAAACCACATGCAGCAATACATTAAATAGATCATACACCACGATCAAGTGGGATTCATCCCAGGGATGCAAGGATGGTACACTATTCGCAAATCAATAAACGTAATACACCACATAAACAAAACTAAAGACAAAAATCACATGATCATATCAATAGCTGCGGAAAAAGCATTTGATAATGTAGAGCACAAATTTATGATAAAAACACTTAGCAAGATGGGAATAGAGGGAGCATTCCTCAACATAATAAAGGCCATATATGAGAGACCTACAGCCAACATCATACTCAATGGGTAAAAACTTAGACCTTTCCCACTAAGATCAGGAACAAGACGAGGAGGCCCCTTTCACGACTCCTATTCAACATAGTATTAGAAGTCCTAGCCACAGCAATCAGATAAGAAAAAGAAATAAAAAACATCCAAATTGGAAAGGAGGAATAAACCTGTCATTGTTTGCAGATGACATGATAGTGTACATAGAAAATCCTATAGACTCCACCAAAACACTACTCCACCTAATAAATGAATTTGGCAAAACAGTGGGATACAAAGTCAATATTCAGAAATCAAAGGCATTTTTGTACACCAACAATGAAACATCAGAAACAGAAATCAGGAAAAAAATACCATTTGATATAGCAACAAGAAAAATAAAGCACCTAGGAATAAACCTAACCAAGGAGGTAAAAGACCTGTATTCAGAAAACTATAAAACACTAAGGAAAGAAATGAAGGAAGACACAAACAAATGGAAGCATGTACCATGTTCATGGACTTGAAGAATTAATACCATTAAAATGGCCATATTACCCAAAGTGATTTATAGATTCAATGCAATCCTATTAAAATACTAATGACATATTTCACAGATATATAACAAACATTTCAGAAATTTATATGGAACTATAAACGACCCCAAATAGTTGCAGCAATTTTGAGAAAGAAGAACAAAGCAGGAGGGAACACAATACCTGATATCAAACTATATTACAAGCCCACTGTAATCAAAACAGCCTGGTACTGGCATAAGAACAGACATGTAGACCAACGGAACAGAATAGAGAGCCCAGAAATAAACCCAAGTCTCTATGGTCAATTAATATTTGACAGAGGAGGAAGAAGCATAAAATGGAGTAAAAATAGCCTCTTCAACAAATGGTGGTGGGAGATCTGGACAGCTACATGCAAAAAAATGAAACTTTATCACCAATTTACACCATATACAAAAATAAATTCAAGGTGGATAAAAGACTTAAATATAAGTTGTGACACCATAAAAGTCCTAGAGGAAAACATTGGCAGGAAAATCTCAGATATTCCACACAGCAACATCTTTACTGATATATCACCTAAAGCAAGGGACATAAAGGAAAGAATAAACAAATGGGACCTCATCAAATTATAAAGCTTCTGCATGGCTAAAGAAAACAGCATTAAAATGAAAAGAGAACCAACCGTATGGGAAAACATATTTGCCAATGAAACCTTGGACAAGGGTTTGATCTTCAAAGTATACAAAGAACTCACACGACTCCACTCTGGGAAGACAAACAACCCAGTTAAAAAATGAGCAAAAGACTTGAACAGACACTTCTCCAAGGAGGACATAAAGAGGACCCGGAGACATATGAAAAGATGCTCAGCACCATTAGCCATCAGAGAGATGCAAATTAAAACCACCAGTCAGAATGGCCATCATAAACAAATCAACAAACAAGTGTTGGAGAGAATGTGGAAAAAAGGAAACCCCAGTGCACTGTTGGTGGGAATGCAGCCTGGTACAGCCACTGTGGAAAACAGTATGGAATTTCCTCAGAAAACTAAAAATGGAACTGCCTTTTGACCCAGCAATTCCACTGCTGGGATAATACCCTAAGAGTCCTGAAACACCAATCCAAAAGATGCACCCCAATGTTCATAGCAGCACAATTTATAATATCCAAGTGCTGGAAGCAACCTAAGTGCCATCAGTCAATGAGTGGATCAAAAAACTATGGTACATTTACACAATGGATTTCTTCACAGCAGAGAGGAAGAAGGAGCGCCTACCCTTTGTGACAGCATGGATGGAACTGGAGAGCATTATGCTGAATGAAATAGGCCAGGTGGTGAAGGGGAAATACCACATGATCTCACCTTTAACTGTAACATAATCAGCAAAAGAGAAAAGCAAACAAAATATAACCAGAGACACTGAAATTAAGAACAATCTAACAATGGCCAGAGGGGAGGGGGGAGGGGACAGCGAGGGGAAGGGTTTTCAGGAACCACTATGGAGGACACATGGACATAACCAAGGGGGAGGGTGGGAGCAAGGGAGGGAAGTGGGTTTGGCTGGGGTGGGGGGGGAGTGGTGGGGGGAAAATGCAGACAACTGTAATTGAACAACAATAAAGTAATTTAAAAATAAAAAGAGAAAAAAGAAAGCTCTCTTTGAGCAGCTACGAATTGTAATTCAGGTTTCATCCTAGAGGAAGTGAGTGATTCTAGAGAATATAACCACTCTCAGGGATGTTAGCACTAGGCCTGGGTTGGTTGTTCTGTAACAGGAAAATTATCAACAACAGATGGAAACAGGTGCGCCCATGTTTGAGGTTTGCCATTGTTTTTGCTTTGCACCTGTCAGCCTTTCCCAACCCAGTTACTCCTGAAATGAGAAATGATGTGATGAGGGCAGTGGCTCTCGAACTGTGTTCCCCAGACCAACAGCACCAGCATGACTTGGAACCTTTTTCAAACGCACACTTCAAGCCCCAGACCAGACCTACTGAATCAGCTGTCTGTGTTTTAACAAGATTCCCAGTAATTCTGATACCTGCTCATGGTACAAAAGAGCTCAAGTGGTCCACGGACACAGCATGAGAGAACATTGATTCACTTAGAGGGGGAAAATAATTGCTTTTCAAATTTACTTTAATCATTCTGTTTATACCAGAAGAAAATCTCATTTACTGCTAGTGTATCTTTAACTGTCTCTCCAATACTTTGCACATTTCCCTTTACAAGGAAGAGAGAGCAGGCCTCAGGCACAGAACCTTTGGTAATCAAAGATATATACCTAGAATACAATAACACTTTATTTTTATTGTGTTTATTTTAGGGTGACTAATTTGGGCAAAGAAAACTACTGTTTTATTTGAGGTGGTGTTGTAAAGTTTATTCATTAATTTACTTAATCATAACATTTTTAAGATATATTTCATTGTTTATGCTATAACAGTGATCCCAGTTTTTTTCCCTTTACCAGCTCCACCCAGTATACCCCATTCCCTCTGGGAATCCCCACTCTCCCTCTTAGTTCATACTCATGGGTCATGCGTATAAGTTCTTTGGCTACTCCATTTCCTATACTGTTTAAAACACTCCCCTTCTATTCTGTGCCTACCAATTTGAACTGCTTAGTCCCCTCACCTCTTCACCCATTCCCTCACACTCCCCTCCCATCTGGCAACCATCAAAATGCTCTCTGTATCCATGATTCTTTCTCTATTCTTCTCATTTGCTTAGTTTGTGTTTAGATTCAATCGTTGAGAGAAATGTACTTATTGCCATTATACTGTTCATAGCTTTTTGATCTACTTTTTCTTAAATAAGTCCCTTTAACATTTCATATAATAATGGTTTGGTGATGATGAATTCCTTTATCTTTACCTTGTCTTGGAAGCTCTTCATCTGCCCTTTGATTCTAAATAGTAGCTTTGCTGGATAGAGCAATCTTGGTTGTAGGTTGCTTTTTGTGACTTTGCATATTTTTTGCTTCCTTCTTAACTGCAAAATTTCCTTTGAGAAGTCAGCTGACAGTCTTATGGGAACTCCCTTGTAGGTAACTAACTGCTTTTCTCTTGCTGCTTTTAAGATTCTCTCTTTATCTTTAAACTTTGGCATTTTAATTATGATGTGTCTTGGTGTGGGCCTCTTGGCAACCATCTTGTTTGGGACACTGCACTTCCTGGACTTGCATGTCTAGTTCCTTCACCAAATTAGGGAAGTTTTCTTTCATTATATTTTCAAATAGATTTCCAATTTCTTGCTCTTTATCTTCTCCTTCTGGCACCCCTATGATGCAAATGTTGGAACATTTGAAGTTGTTCTTACACTCTCCTCATTTTTTTGGATTCATTTTTCATCTTGTTGTTCTGATTGGGTGTTTTTTACTTCCTTATGTTCTATATCATTGATTTGATTCTCAGCTTCATCCACTCTACTGTTGTTTCTTTGTAAGTTGTTCTTTATTTCAGTTCGTGCATCCTTCGTTTCTGACTGGATCTTTTTTATGCTGTTGAGTTCCTCACTAAGTTCCTTGAGTATCCTTATAACCAGTAGTTTGAACTCTGCATCCGTTAGATTGCTTGTGTCCATTTTGGAGTTTTGATCTGTTCTTTCATTTAGGCCATGTTTCTTTGTCTCTTCATTTTGGCAGCCTCCCTATGTTTGTTTCTATGTATTAGGTAGAACTGCTATGACTCCATATCTTGATAGCATGACCTAATGTAGTGATGTCCTGTGGGATCCAGTGGCACAGCCTCCCTTATCACCCAAGCTGGGTATTCAAGGTGGGCCCTCCACATAGGCTGAGTATACCCTCCTCTTGTGGTTGAGTCTTGGTTGCTGATGGCAGATCAAAGGGAGGGATTTACTCAGTCCAGTCACTTGGCTGCAAGGACTGGCTGTGTCCACTGACCACCCACCTTCACCCTCTGTGGAGTATCAGCTGTGCAGGAGCAGAGTGGTGGTGGTGCTCTAATGTGATCTGTAGCTGTCCACTGGGAGTGCAGGGTCTAGGGTTTCCTGAGTGGTGCAGGCCAAAGTCAGCCCTGACCTGTGTTCTTTCCAGGGCTACCTGCAGATGGTTTCTACTTGTGCTGGGCTTGGAGATTCCCAGGTGAAGCCAACCTGTGAAACTAGACTGGCTGCTGCTAGTGCCAGGCCTGGAGCTACTTAGCAAGTGGTACAGGGGCTGGGACCTCACTGAGGCTGGTTGTTGTTTGTTTGAGAGGATCTAGCAAATTGTGAAGCATGAGACAAGATGAGCCATTTATATGGAAAAGCCACTGTTAACAGCCTGGGTAAGCCCATAAGTTGGGTGGGTCCATAAGGTGAGCAGAGCGGGGTCTCTAGGAATCTCCAAGGCTAGTCAAACAGTGTTAGCCAGGTTGATGGAGTTTTGGATATAGCCCCACAAGCCCGCTCTCTGGCCTTGTTGGGAGAGGGTTCAGAAGAGGGACAATGGCCTCTGCCCACCTTTCTGTCTGGGGGAAAGTTGTCCCCCAGCTCTCACATTGATGCCAGCCACTTCAGTTTCTCCCTGTATGTCACTGGTGCCTTTCAAGCTGCTACCACAGTGCTGGAGCTCAGAGGGGGTGAGTCTGAGTAAGTCTGTGTGTGGGTTCTTTAAGAGGAACTGCTTGGGACTCCAGAACTTTCTTCCACTGACTCAATCCCTGCTGGTTTTTGCAGCCAGAAGTTATAGAGACTTATCTTACTGTCCCTGGAACCCTGGGCTGGGAGCCTGGTGTGGGGCTTGAACTCCTCACTCCTGACATATCCCTCCTGAATTTTTATCCACCACATGTGGGTATAGGACCAGTGCTTTACACATCTCCACCCCTCCTACCAGCCTGGATGGATGTGATTTCTTTAATTTCATACATGTCAGATTTCCATTCAACTCAATTTCTGATGGTTCTGAGTGATGGTTGTTCTATAGTTTAGTTGTAATTTTGATGTGGTTGTGTGAGGAGGTGAGCCATGTTTACCTACACCTCCATCTTGACCAGAAGTCTATGTTAATCATTGTAAAGTTTATTTTAAAAGTATATTCATTTAGGTCTTAAGTAAGATGATTTCATGAAAAATATTATGGAAGATAAGGTAAAGACAATAGGATAGTGCCCCCATCCCTTATCTACAAGGCAAATTCCAAGACCGCTAAGGGATGCCTGAAACCTTTAATAATACCAAGCCCTAATCAACTTTGACTCTGCCAGAACGTGGCAGCAGAGTCTTCATAGAAGAAACAGGCTCTCCAATCATTTCTGCATTTTACAGTCCAAACCTATCTGAAATGTGTAACCATCCCTTACCTGTAGTAAATGGCTTGATGTCACTAGTTTCAGGGCATCCCATGCAGAAGTCTTTATATAGGCTCACCGCCTTCTGGTGCAACACATTGGCATCAATTACAACATGATTTCTGTTCATGTCTTTCACCCACAAATGTAATTTTCATCCTAACTAAGCACTTACCATGCACTGTGGCCATAACTTTTGCAGTTTGATGTGTGACAGCAAAACTAGCACATTTTATTTTTCTTTCTCACAATTTTATGGATAGAAGATTCTTTCTTACCATAGATCTTAGATACCTTGGCTTTCAATTTTTTTTCCTTATTAAGTCAAGAACTTTTACCTCTCTACTTAAAGGAAGCACTTCATGACCTGTCTTTGGCATATATGACTGCCAGCGCCACTAGTCTTCCTCTTTGGGACCATTATTAAGTAAAATAAGGGTTACTTGAACACCGACACTGAGGTACGTTGGCAATTGATCTGATAACTTAGTCATCTACTAAGTGACTTATACAGAGTGGATAAAAGTGGGTGGGATGGAGCGGGACTGGTAATATTTCATCACTACTCAGAGCAGTGCACAATGGACTTTGAAATACAAAAGAAAAATTTTTAAGATTTTATTTATTTATTTTCATAGAGAGGGAAGGGAGGGAAAAAGAGAGGGAGAGAAACATCAGTGTGTTGATTGGTTATCTTTCACGTGCACCGAGCTGGGGACTGGCCTGGCCCACAACCCAGGCATGTGCCCAGACCAGGAACCAACCCAGGGAACTTTTTGGTTTGCAGGACAATGCCCAACCCACTGAGCTACACCAGTCAGGGCCACAGAAATTTTTTTTGTAGTTGTATTAAAGCCCAAAATGTGCTGCTGAAACTGTAGTTTAAGTTCAGAATACATGTCTGCTGCACATTTGTGTGGGAAAGATCTTGCTTCTCATATTAACTTTTGACCACATAGGAATTATAGAAGGCCACTTAACATTACTTGTGATTTACACAACATCAGCTGTTAAAATGACTGTACCATAGTATAAAATTCACATGTAAATGCTGTTTTGCCTTGTCATTATAAGTTGAATTCATTAAGAATCATCATCAAGTCTTCAGCCCAAGATAACTTCAGAAACCAATTTTCTCTGATAGGAGTATTTCTTCTCACTCAGAAGTATTTTAATCTCAGCCCTGTGCTCAAAAACTCGCAATAAGATTTTACTGCTGCTTAGCCATCAAACTGCTTGATCGTAGATAGGGTGAGTTAGGATATTGGCTTCTATACCTGACAAAAATCCACAGAACCAATGATGGTTAGGTTCACTAGTTCACTGATAGTGAATGAAGTTCACCATTCACACTACTGGTTCCATAACATATCATATACTGAAATATTTCCCACAAAATACTTACTCATGAATAATACAATGAATAACCATACACGTTAAGTGCCTAACATTTTCACAAGCTTTGTAAATGAATCACACTATTAGTTTTTTCTGCTCTGCCTCCAGTTGTAACATGTCTTAGCAGATTCTTCTTCAGTTTATACTGAAATAACATTTTCTCGGCTTCTTTGAAAATTACTTTTTTTAAACTGCTTTATTGAGATTTAACTCACTTATCATGCAATACAACCATTTAAAGTACATTATTTCATTTAAAAAATATCCTTTCTTCTAGTTGTTCCACAGAGGCTATTTATTCATAGAAGCTAATTCTTCAGTCACTGCAAACTTGTCACTGACTCCTTGAATAAACACGTGAGTAGTATTGGTAACATCTGTCAGCTCATCAAGAACCAAGAAAAAACACTCAAAATTATTTACCTTGTTTATTAATTGACTATTGATACTGTTCCCAATGTTCTCAACTCTCTGAGCAACTGTTCTTGCTGAACCAGACTTAAACAAGTTTCTTTCCTCTGGACACATTGCTTGGGCTGCTTCAACTTAATTAACTCATCCCTAAATGGCTTTCCTTGCTTGGCTAACAAATGAGCCACTTGGAAACTTGCTTTGATTGCAGCCTCATTTTCATTATTTAATTTTAGGAAGAAATTCTGCTATGTGTGTGTTCACTTTTAATCTCCTAGAAAAGTGATTTTCAACTGGTGTGCCACAAGAATTTTTACGGGGCTGGGGGCAGGGCAAAGGAGGCACCGTGGGCCCAGTTGGGAGCTCCATGAGGCCCACCGCATAGTAGTGTGGGACACAACAGTGCTGCTGCAGGTGTTCGCCAAGGATGCCTGTCCTGGGAGTTATGTCCCCACGGTGTTTGAGAACTACACCACAAGCTTTTGGATAGACAAACGCCATGTTGAGCTCAACACATGGGACACTTCAGGTTCCTCTTAGTATGATAATGTCCAGCCCTTGGCCTATCCAGATTCAGATGCTGTACTCATCTGTTTTGACATTAACCAACCAGAAACTCTGGACAGTGTCCTCAAAAAGTGGCTAGCGGAGACTTAGGAGTTTTGCCCCAGTGCCAAGGCTGTGCTGGTTGGCTGCAAACGGAACATGTGGACAGAACTGGCCATGTTAAGGGAGCTGTCCAAGCAGCGGACATGATCAGGGCACTGTGCTAGCCAAGCAGGTGGGGGCTGTGTCCTATGTTGTCGCGGTCCCATCTGGCAGGATGTTGTTGTGGAATGCTTGTCTTGTATCCCCGGACAAGTGACGAACAAATTCACACAGACTAAAGGAATCCGGTGGAGAAAAAGGGGTGTTGAGCCACTCTCTAAGTGAGAGAGTGCTAGGGCTTGCGTGGCTGCTCTATCGGTAAGAGAAAGACGGCACGACGGTGAGAGAGAGGGAGAGAGAGGGAGAGAGAGAGCCAGGGAGAGGGTGAGAGAGTATGGGAGAGGCCCAGAGCGGGCCAGAGAGTGTGAGAGAGGGCCAGCCTGCGTGGCCACTCTCAGAGAGAGAGGGGCCCGGACCCTTTGCCTTGACAGGCTTTTACTGATATTCTAGGTAGATTACATCAAGGAGGGTCCTCCTTCACTGTGCACAGGTTTGCTTTAGGTGGTTACCATAACAAAAGAAAGAATGTTGCTAATCCCTTCAAGATAAAGGTCATTTGCAAATGTAAAGGGAAAAGAGGTTGAACTGGTTACACCCAAACTTGAGAGGTTTGACATAGATTTTAGGAAGTTACTTTAAAGATATGCAGTAAACATGTGTTGCCTCAATTCAAGGTGAGGGAGTTTTTAGCAAAAGCAAGTTTCAAAGTGGCCTAGGTACAATGCAGTCCTGATTCCCCACGGGAGACCTATTCACGGATGTTCTCTGCACGCCACGCGCATCTGTCTGCATTCAGAACCAGAGCTGAGCCACAAGATCGCATCACACGTGGATAGGTTCCCTATACTATGTGGAGTGCTCTGAGTACAGCATCAGGGATGTCTTCCACTGGCCACAGTGGCCTCCCTTGGCTGTGACCCTAGGTAGTTACGCTGTACTGACTCACACTGGAAACTGCAGCAATCTGCTTAGCTGGCAGGGTGGGGGAATGGGAACAAAGGCAGAGGCAAGATGCACAAGGATCAAGCCAAGAGTTGCAACCTCATGTGAGGAGATGGGGAAAGGCAGAGTGACAGGAGGGGTGGTGAAGGGCACAATCATCCCCCTGCCTGCACCCTGCCTCCCTGACCTCCTGACTCTGGCTGGGGCTTCAGGGTAGGCTGAGTGAGCAATTCTTCTGGGCAAGGGACCCAGAGGCAGAGGGTATCACCATCTCCACATCTTTATCCCCCTCCTCTCCACAGGAAGTTGAGGGAGCTAGCAGAGCAGGCATCTGGGCCAGGAGCTGGGATAAGGCAGGGTTGCTGGGGAAGCTGACATCAAGCAGTGACCTTGGTTGAGTCTCACTGACCTAACCATATGAAGGATACCTTCTCTCTCCACCCCCAGTCCCTATATCCTGGTCCTGGCTTCCTTACCTAACTAAGGACAGTGTCCATTCCATGACCTTCTCTTTTCCTTTTCTCTCACTTCCACAGCAGTTCTCGCTCATCCTAACCTCCAGACAACATACACTAAATTAAAAAGCAGGGTAAGAAGCCCTTCTTCCCATATATCCACCAGTCTCAGATCCTCACTGCATTCCCTCAACAGTCCCCAAATAAAGCCCATGTCCTTGGGGGGACATTTTTTAAGTATATTTTATTGATTATACTATTACAGTTGTCCTAATTTTTCCTCTCTTCCCCCCTCTGCCCAATACCCCTTCCCTCCAGTAGTCCACATCTCCTCTCCCACCCTCCACCCACTTAGTTCATGTCCATGGGTCGTGCATGTAAGTCCTTTGGCTTCTCCATTTCCTATACTATTCTTAACCTCCCCCTATTTTGTGCCTACCATTTATGCTTCTTAATCTCTGTACCTTTCCTCCACTCTCTCCTTTCCCCCTCCCAGCTGATAACCCTCCAAATGATCTCTGTATCTATGATTCTGTTCCTGTTCTGGTTGTTTGTCTCGTATTGTTATTTTATTTTAGATTCAGTTGATAGTTGTGAATTAGTTGCCTTTTTAATGTTCATGGTTTTGATCTTCTTTTTCTTACATAAGTCCCTTTAACATTTCATGTAATAATGGCTTGGTGGTGATGAACTCTTAGCTTGACTTTATCTGGGAAGCACTTTATCTGCCCTTCCATTCTAAATGATAGCTTTGCTGGATAGAGTAATTTTGGTTGTAGGTCCCTGCTTTTCATCACTGTGAATACTTCTTGCTAATCTATTCTTGCCTGCAAAGTTTCTTTTGAGAAATCAGCTGATAGTCTAACGGGAACCCTTTGTAGGTAAACTCTCTGCTTTTCTCTTGCTGCTTTTAAGATTCTCTCTTTATATCCTTTGGAATTTTAATTATGATGTGTCTTGGTGTGTTCCTCTTTGGGTCCAACTTGTTTGGGATTCTCTGTGCTATCTGGACTTGTGTGTCTATTTCCTTCACTAAATTAGGGAAGTTTCCTTTCAAATTATTTTTCAAATAAGTTTTCAATTTCTTGCTCTTCCTTTTCTGCTTCTGGCATCCCTATGAATTGGTTGTTGGCACATTTGGAGATGTCCCAGAGGTTCCTAAGCCTATCCTTGTTTTTTTGAATTCTTGTTTCTTCATTTTGTTCTGGTTAAATGTTTACCTCTTCCTTATGTTCCAAATTATTGGTTTCAATCCTGGCTTCTTTCACTTCTCTTTTGGTTCCCTGTGGATTATTCTTTACTCTATTTAGTGTACCCTTCATTTCTTCCTTTATTTTGTTGTCATACTCAAGGAGTTCTCTGAGCATCCTGATACCCAGTGTTTTGAATCTCATTTGCATCTGATAGGTTGGCTCTCTCTGTTTCACTTATTTCTTTTCCTGTTTTTTTTTTTTTT
>VMDR010018186.1:0-19398 GCA_007922815.1 Macrotus californicus | reverse complement strand
GGTCAGTGTTTTTTAAAACATTATTTGCTTAACACAAATTCATTAGGATGACTGTCATAAAAAGAGATTGGTGAAGAAATCAGCTTTGGAAATACTACATACTTTATCTAAAATTTGATGATTCACAATTTACACTAGCCTATTAATAGTTTTAAGACATGCCACAGTAAAGAAAGCAACTTAAGTTTATGTAAGCCACAGCGCTGTTAAGAGGCACAGAGTATACTTGCTAAATAAGGTTTCACAGAACACAGCTAGAAAATCCTCAGATCTCTTTAAAATATCAAGTCATCCACTCACAGAAAGGTCAATAATGTAAGGCTCTTCACTGAATATTGTTTATAAACATTTTTACAGTACACATAAAATGAACTGAAGATTTGAAATGTATACATATTTATATCCTTTTTAAACCTGCATGTAATAAAACAGGCAATGAGGAAGTGATTTCTATGAGTTAACACTATAAATTTTCACTCATCAATCTTAATGTTCAAGATGATTAAATTTAATTTTGCTCTGTCCCAAAGTTTTCTTGTAGACGATCAATAATATTATAATTAAGAACATCAATATAAGTAAGGCCAGAACCATATCACTTTTTTTTAATCTCAGTCTGGATGCTAGTGCTTAAAACGGGATTAGTTCAGTGACTTTATTTTCATATCCAGGGCGTCGAACCAGCATATTGACTTCAGAAATCTATAACTTGAAACATAACTTGAATTAGTACATCCTCTTCATTTCTCTTCCTTCTAAAAACTCATCCCATATTTAAACTATTTCTAGTCAACCGTTTCCATTTACCTCAACTGCAGATATTAGCTTCTTTATGCCTCAGTTCTTCCAGTTTTTTATCTATAAAATAGGAAGTAGAAGAGCACTTACCATTCTCCTTTTATGCACAAATTAAATGAGATACCATATGCTTAGAGCAGTGCCTGACACATAGCATGTCCTGAGCAGGTATCAGTTATTGGTTTGAAATGGGCTTTAATTTTTCTCTCCCTCTTTGCTTGTTACTGGGAATACTGTCTTCTCTCAGTTATACAGCATGAAAGTTATAGTACCATCTTTACTTTGTTTGGCTTTTATTTTCTTAAATGTCTACATACACACAATATACAAAACTTGCCTTTACTATTCCCACACTACACGCACACACACACACACACACACACTCACTACAGAATATACATATGATGCAATCCATTTAAAAGTCCTTTGAGTTCTTCCTTTGAAATCACTGTTAAATCTACCCCTTCAATTTCATCTTCTTTCTACTACATCAGAACTCATTCCCTTACATCTGGGCCAGCCAGTACAATAGCAGAGTGCCTGGTCTCTCTGTACTTGAAAGTGATTTCTTCCCAAATCTATCCTGTAAATAATATGCTCTGAAATTTAATTTGATCCAGTCAGTTTTCAGCTCACAAGCTATCACTGACTTCCTATTTCCTACAGGATAAAATCTAAACTCCAAAGACCGTTGCAGGCATTCTATAAACGAGCCAAGGGCTCTATTACACATTCCCCAAATGAATTCTCCACTCCAACTTCCATTAATGCTATGCCACGGGTGTGGAATAATCAGATCCCTCTTCTCTGGCTTTCCAAGTGGGACTAACTGATCTTAAAGACTCGGCTCAAATCACATTTCTTTATAAATCTTCCCTGCATATCTTTATTCCGATGTACACCTTTCACCATCTTCTGCATCTCTGGAATTCCTTAAAATGATCTATTTAACATATATGACACATTTGGGGGTAGAGTTCTATCTTATTTTGAATGTATATAATAAATCTTCATATGTTTTGGCAGAAATGCGGGGAAGACAGATCCATATCCAGACTAAGTGTCTGTTTCAGACGTGATGGAAGCGGTTTAATGTAATCAATCTGCCACCAGTTAGCTGGCTAATCTACCCAGGGAATGGTGTTATACTCTGGACTTGGAGCTGGTATCTGCTGCTAGAAAATAAAATACTCCACAATGGATGTAGCTACTCACTTTGGCAGGTAGAAATCTATGTTGCTGAGCCCATGTATAACCTCTATCCAATCCACCATGGCCACCTTGTTCTCAAGCCCATTAGACAATGACAGGAGTCAGGAGAGAGGGTGAGTGGTACCCATAGAGCAGGGCATCCTCCCCAACCCACTCGGTTCATAACATTATCCTTTATGGAGTTAATCCACTGTTGGAAATTCACATGGGATGCACACATTTCAAATGCTTTTTGTTTTTTTTGTGTGTGTGTTATCTGTGAGGGCAAAAATTTCTCTCAGATTTCTCTTCCTTTTAAAAAAAAATGGCTTACACTATCGTGGGGACTAGGTAAGCAAGTCTGAAACCTATGTGGCAGGCCAGTGAGAACGTCAGGCTGGAACGGTCAGGCAGGGTACGAAGCTGCTCTCCACAGGGGGAATTTCTTCTTGATCGAGGAAGTCTCAGCTCTACTTCTAAGGTCAGCCAACTGATGGAGCAGGCTCCCCCAGTTTATCTAGCATAGCCTCCCTTACTTAACCTCATTTTATGGACTTTACTTCTACAAAATACCTTCATAGCAACACCTAAATTAGTATTTATATTCGATGGAATAATGGGGACTGTAGCCTAGCCAAGCTGATGCATTGAAAGATCATCACAACGGAGTTGACATATATTGAGGTAGGAAAATTGGGGAAGGAACTAAATAGAAAAAAAGACTCAGAGGTTTGATTCTAGATATGCTAAGTTTGGGTGCTAGCAGGTGTGAGACATGAATAATGAGTCAGCAAAGAAGACTAAGAAGGAGAAACCCACTAATGCAGGAAAATGCAGCATCCTGGAATCCAAGTGAAGAAAGTATTTCAAGGAGGAAGGAATGATTAGCTGTGTCCAAAACAGTGGATTGTTCAGGTACAATGAGAAATATAATTTCAACATTGTTTTAAGATATAAACACTATTTGGTGATCTTGCAAGAGCTAATAATAAAGGAGATGACGGGAGTAGACTTAATGGACTAGTGATAGGTGGCCTTATCAAAGCTATGAATGTTAGGCCGTTGGCAGTAGGTTGGGATGGGGGAGGTTGAGATCTGCATTCTTTCATGTAGGCTAATGGTCAAATACCGGAGAAAATCTTAGAAACATGTGGAGCTTGGGGCATCCTTTTGGACTCCAAAGGAAGCAGGGAGGCCAGGCAAAGCCAAGATACTTTATACCTGACATCCTTCAAAGTGCCAAACGGTATGCATATATTTCTAATGGAAAATAATGTGAACTTGAAATTACTTGCTTTAATAATTATTTGATGGAACTATTAGCTTTAATAATTCCATTATATAACACATCTTTATAATGTTATGGAAAGGCATGGGTACTAACTACAACAGACATCCGTTATCAAGTACATTATAAAATAACTCTGAAACAATGTTTATTAAAAAATAACTAATAACTCTACGATAGAAATTATGCATTTTCTCACAAGTGAAAATAGTTCTGTGACCTTTGTTATCACCTAGCTTACTATAGTGTTTCAAGATAACAAACTCATCCAGGGTCAGAAGCACAGAATTGAATAGGAATACCAGAAATAGGCAAACAGTGAGTGTGTCTTTGTGTGTGTGCTCACACGGTCTGTGTGCTTGGTTTTCTTCTTTAAAATCAGGTGTTAATGGAAGCACAGATGACTTAACTATGAAAGGCCTTGAACTAATTGGGAGAAAAGATGTCCTGAATTTTCTCTGAGCTGCTGAGTGACAATTACCCTTGTTTCTTAAAGGAGACCGGCGTCTGCTTCCTCCCTGCCTGAAATGATACAGGGGCACATGGCTGAAGCACCAGCAATGCCATCATAATCTCCGGTTGTCAGAAGATGAGAACTGGTTTAAAGATTAGTGAGGTTGGTGAGCACAGAGTAAGAAATCTGTCACACTCTCACCATCTTGCTCACTTGCATTTGTACCCTAGCATGCACGTACACACACAGACACATTGATGCATTTGTGGTCTTCCCTGCTAGCCTGTGAGGTAGCATGAACCGTGAAGTCCATGTCCTCTCACTGCTTGTTCAGTTTAAACTCCATGATTAATCCTTATCTTTACCCCCTTGTATGTACTTTCAACTCTGCTGCCCCTCTCATTTCAACATAAATTCTTGGCAAAGCCACAGCCTAGGGTAATCCCTGCCTGTTCCCCAACTGCACGTCTGTGGGTGAATGAGGTTGTAGAGAAGCTGGGGAAGCTCTCCACCACACAGCCTTGTTTCACTTGAACTCAGTGACAATGAACCTCACAGGGCACTTGATGCTGCCAGGTTATTACTCTGTTTTCCCTAGTCCAATCACTCTCTCATTGTCCTATTTAATATATTCGCTTTCTCCTCAAACTCTCAGCACCTCCTCTCCCAAGCTCATTCTCAGCTGATGATCTTGCTTCCCACTTGACTAGAAGAAAATGAAATCCATCAGAACTCTTCCACATACTCTCCTCACTCTATCTATCCACCTACCAGCCTCCGGACTCTGAGAGTCTATCCACAGCGTGCAGATGGACTACCCATGCCCTTATCTAAGGCTGATGTGCAAGCTCCCTGTCACTCAAGGACATCGCTCCAGCAATTCTCCTTCACTCTCCTTTATCGTCAGATTTTCTCAATCTCATGGATGGTTCCCATCTACATATAACACATGTTGTAATATTTCCTGTCTTAAGTTTTTTCTGTACCTAACAAAATACTGCCCAATATCTTAGGAACTTCAGAAAGCGTTGAGAAAAATGTCTCCCTGACATTCAAAAGGAAGTGTCTGTACTTGTTTTTAGGGTAATTACTCTCCCCCCCACCCTTCAGCCCATTTTACTGGAGCTTTCACCCCACTACTGCACTGACACCGCTGCCAGCATCCCCAGTGGCTGCATGTTGACTGGCAGCATTTAACCGTCACTCACATCCTGTTGCTTTAATGCACATTCTTTACTGGCTCCTAGAAAGCCAGAGCAGACCCTTCTGGACTTTTCCTCCTCTTTCACCATTTCCTCATTTTCAGTCTCTTTTTCTTGATCATTCTTTTGTCCTCAGCTTCTTGATTTGGGAGTGCCCCAAGGTTTAGTTTTTGGTATTCTCTCATCTCTCTATATTCTTGATGATCTTAGCTTGGAATCCTTGGGGTCATTCTTCATGCCTCAGTTTCTCTTAGTTGGATGATTGGGAAATCTCGTGGTTCTACTTTTAAAATATGTTCAGAATCTGACCCCTCTTCTACTCCTCCACTTAGCACTATTATTGCCTGAGCCATCATTGTGTCTTTTCCGGCTTACTGTCACAGATTCCTATCTTGCCACTCTATTTACACCTTTGTCCCTAGAGTCTATTCTCAACACAGCAGCCCAAATAATCCTATTAAATTCCTAGAAAGGGTCAGGTATTTTCTTGGATTAAAACCCACCAATGCCTTATGATTTTGCTCAGGATAAAACAAAGTCCATACAATGGCTGAAAAGTCTGTTTATGACTTTAATTCTCTCCACGCATCTCCTAGTACTCTTCCCCTCACTCCATCCAGCCTGGCTTTTCTCAGTCATACTAGGAAGGTTCCTATCTGTGGACGTTTGCTTTAGCTATCCCCTGTACCTGACCTGCTTTACTCCAGATCATTCATTGCTAACTTTCTCACCACCTTCCTGATCCCCTCTGCTCTCCCAGCAGATCACTCCTTTGTCTGGACTATCTCTCTATCTGCCTCTGCTACATTAATACTCCCATTCACTGTGCTCTTATTATCAAACTGCCTGCCTTCTCCTCCAGCCTGTGAGGCCCTCCAGGGTAGAATCTGTATCCCACTCCTCTCTCTTCCTCAGCGCAGGGCCTGGCTGGCACCTATGTGCCTTTAATTAACATTTGTCAAACCAAAATTATTAAGAATGATATTTTTTTCTTTTAGAGTCTGTATAGGTAAATAATAGAAAGGTAGCAAAATTCATGAGTAGAGGAAAGAATGAAATATTTTGGTATATTTCCTTCCACTTTTTATGCAAATTTTTAAATGTCTATCTGACTTTTTATTTAATTAAATTCATACTTTTACATACTTCTGTACCCTGATCCTTCACCTTAATATAATGAGCATGTATATAAAATTTTAATATTGTTTTAACCGAATACATTGCATTTCATCAAGGGAGTAAAACTGAATGCTCATCCATTCTATTGTGGTTGACTGTTTGAATTATTTCCACCTTTTTAAACAGAATTTTTAAAGGGCTCCACTCAAGCTATTCCATAGAGATAGGCAAATTTCTTGACCATGATGAGCTAAACTAGGGAGCTGCCAAATTTTCCAGTTAATTTAATAAATGGCACTATCCCAGTCTCACAGTGTGAGAATATGGATTTAATTGGATGCCAAACGAACCAAAGGAGAAGGTGCCCCTTCTTCCAAACAAATGGAGGTTTTCATTTAAGCCTATAGAGGCTGTTTTTAATAAAAAATTTCCACATTTCTTTTAGAAAATTTCCATCTGTCACCCCAAAATACTTCCTGAAAAGTAAGGGCAAATACTAGTGAATTAAATATAATTTTGTTTTGGTGTCCCTACTGTGTATTGCATTGTCTAAAACAGGGTGAGTGTTAAAATCAAGTTTGTTGAACCAATTCAATTTATAGGCAAATGATCACTTGGGGAAAGATCCAAGTTGCATAGGGAATTTGAGCTTTGGAAGGATGGCTAAATTAATAAACTTCTAAGTCCTTCAAAATAACAGATTCCATGACTGTGTTTATTTACACAAACAGTGTTTATTAATAAAGTAACCATGCTACTGCTTATATAACAGTTTTAGAGTTGACCGGGATCTTTTATATCATATCTGATTTCATCCCCATACACCTACCGAAGACACAGAAGGTAAAGGATGCTGAGATCAGATCACTTGAGTGTCTTGTCAATGTGAAAGCTGGGAAGCAACAAAAGCAAGATTTGGACCTGTAGTTCAAAGGATATTCAACTTTGTTTCTCAGGTAAAATAATTCCAGTTCTAGCAGCCCTTCCTCAAGAATCCTGGTTGTAAATCCTTTCTACAGCAACTTTAAAGGGCATAAGTAGTCAGCTATGGAGAGTAGAAATAACAAAGTTTCTGGTTATATCAGCTGCACTGATTCTTAATTTTGATGGACTATAATGTTTGACATGGCAGTCTGAATATTTAAAATAGTTGCCGAAATTTATTGAGAAAAAATATATGTATACAAGGCCTGTCCAGAACATATCCAGCCATGTACTATGAAAAATAGAGATATTTACTGACAAAGAACATTGTACATAGGACAATGATACTGCAGTCCCCTTCAAAGTAGGCACCTTGAGACCTCACGCAGTTCTCCCAACTGCAGCATGATGCTCCTTCTGTTCTGGTGGCAGAAACCACGGAACACAAATTTGCCACAACACATTTCAAGTCAAGATCCTGCATCAAAATCTCAGATGCAGTAATTTTTGGAATCCCCAGATCAGCTTCCAGTTCTCTGTCAGCCGCTAATCTTTGTTGATTCTCAGGTGTTCTGCTTGCTGCAGGCCTTCCAGAACGTGGATCAGTTTCAACAGATTCTCAACCATCTTTGAAGCATTTGTGCCACACTTTTATTTTCACTGTACTCATTGCATTGTCCCCAAAAGCCTTCTAAATCATCCAAATAGTTTCAGCAGAAGAATGTTCAAGCTTCATGCAAAATTTGATGCAGATCCATTCTCTACTCGCTGAGTCATTTTGAATTTGATGGCCACATAGTACACATGCTCACTCAACAGCATCTACCGCCCCCCGCTGACTAGTACAGTGAAGTCATCATTGTTCATGCATGCATATTACAGTCCACTCTCCATGGCTTCCAGGTTACATCAATGTTGTGCAAACCTGTCTTGTTATATTAACAATGGCTGGACTTTTTCTGGACTGGCCTCAACTGTGTGAGTGTGTCTTATGTGTATGTGTGTGTGCCTTATCTTGTCAGGCATTTCATAGGCATTATCTGAGTTTATCCTCAGACAGTCATATGAGAATTGTACCATTATTATCTGAGTTTTACCACTGAAGCCCAGGAAATAGAGAGAGGATGACTTGTGTAATTAAATGTCAGAGCAAGAATTCCAACTGAGGCATTCTTATGCTAGAAACTGTGATCTTTTTCTTCCCAGCTTTCTTGAAATAAAATTGACATATAACGTTGTGTAAGTTTAAGGTGTACAATATGTTGATTTGATACACTCATATATTACAAAATGATTATTAGCTAACACCTGCATCATGTCACATAATTACCATTTCTTTTTTGCAGTAAGAACACTTAAGGTCTAATTTCTTAGTAACTTTCCAGCATTAACATGGTATTATTAACCATAATCACTGTGCTATACATTAAATACCAAGAACATATTCATCTTATAGCTGAAAGTGTGTATTCTTTGAACAACATCTAGAAACTGTGCTTTTGAACCCCACATTATTTAAGCTGGTGTGCCAATCTCTGCTATATCTCCCATCAGAGAAGTCCCTGATTAACTGAAACACTAAATCTCCAGATCCCCGTGTAATCACTGCATAGTGACTGGATAGGATAAGGGTGTTGGTGTTTGTTCACTGGAAATATCACTGTCTAAATCCACTGCTTACTGCCTCAACTTCGACTTGCCTTTCCTGGCTTTCCAAAACACACAACAGACCACAAACATTTCGCAAAGGTAACTTGCAAATGCAGTCTGCCTGGTCCATTTAGGCACTGGGTTTTACCCCATCAGCACTGCTGGCGTTAGAACCTACTCTAGTTAATGGAGGCAGTGTCACCAGCCAACTATAATATTTACGTATAAAAATGGCATCACAGTAATGTAGAAAATGGGGGCTGTTCAACATCTTGGAAAACACAGTTTTCCATCTTTTCCTTTGCACCTGGAATAAAGAAGTTCTCCTAAAATTAAAATCCTAGAAGGAGAATATTGCCAGCACTTCTCCTCTAATGAAAACAGGATGGATGCCTGTTAGGCTGGACTCAAGGAGCAGCTCCTTCCCAAGGTATAATCCTAGGCAATGCATAGTGAAGACAGCACACGGGCATCTAACAACAATGGTAAATTTGTGTACTCAAATATTAAGAGCCATTATTTCTGCTGTGTAGAATTGTTAAATGCTTTCTCTTTTCTTCTTGGCACTCCTCTGCAGGTTTTAAGTTTGTCCATAAATATACATTACTTTTGTAGTCACACATATAAATGCTATTAAAAGCAAAATGCAAGAAAGTGCTTACCCTAAGCACCTATTAAATTTTACAGATTTTTAAAAGAAGAATATTCTTTGAGGTTAGAGATAGTAGAATAAGATAAATACTGAGAGTACAGCATGGATTTAGACACTGCTAGGACCTAAAGATAAAAGGATGAAGACATAGTCTGTACTCTCAAAAGAACAAGTCTAGTAATTTTCTTCTTACCATTTCTTCTATTGCTACTAATGTGAAACCATTCACTAAGTTGCCAAACGTATCAACTACAATCATTTCTGACATTCCTTTCGATCAATCCAATCAGAGGTGATATCACATTTATTCTACCTTCATATTACAGTGGTACCTCGGTACTTGTAATTCATTCCAGAACACATGATGAGTGCCAAAACCAACAAGTACCAAATGATAAAGCATTTTCTCTTGTGGGGCACCCTCATTACTCATACAAGTTCTAGAAAGTATGAGTCCTGAGCAAGTGCCAAGTGCTGAAACATTTTTTTCTTGTTAAAATGTAACAAGTAGCAGACTTCTGGCCAAGATGAAGGCATAGGTAGACACACTGTGCCTCCTCGCACAACCAAAAGAAGGACAACAACAAATTAAAAAAAAAAAAAACAGAACTGCCATAAAATTGAACTATATAGAAGGCAAACAATCAAGGAGTTAAGGAAGAAACATTCATCCAGACCAGTAGGAGAGACAGAGATGGGCAGCCAGGGCAGAGAGGACGTGGGGCAAGGCAGCACAGCTGGCAGACTAGGTGGCCCCACATTTGCATGCAGATAAATTGGGAGAAACAACTGAGGAATGAGACAGATCACACAACCCAGGGTTCCAGCACAGGGAAATAATGTATCAAAACCTCTGACTGTAAAAACCCGTGGGGGTTGTGGCAGTGGGAGAAACTCCCAGCCTCATAGGAGAGTTCACTGGGGAGACCCACAGGGACCTAGAACATACACAAACCCACTCACCCGGAAATCAGCACCAGAAGGGAACAATTTGCTTGTGGGTAGAGAGGAAGTGACTGAAAGCTGCCAGAAAGCTGAGCAAGCAGCAATGTTCCCTCTCGGGCCCCTCCTCTACAAAAAGCGTCATAAGGCAGTGAGGTGGGTTGCCTAATCCTGGCAAATACCTAAGGCTCTGCCCCTTACAACATAACAGGCTTGCCCAGACCAAAAAAAAAAAATATCGCCCAAATGAAACACCAGATCAAAGCTCAAAAAATAGAACTAAGTCATGAAGAAATAGTCAACCTATCAGATGCAGAGTTCAAAACACTGGTAATCAGGATGCTCACAGAAATGGTTAAGTATGGCCACAAAACAGAGGGAAAAGTGAAGGCTATGCAAAGTGAAATAAAGAAAAATAAACAGGGAACCAACAGTGACAGGAAGGAAACTGGGAATCAAATCAACAATTTGGACCAAAAGGAAGAAATAAACATTCAACCAAAAGAGAATAAAGAAACAAGAATTCAAAAAAATGAGGAGAGGCTTAGGAACCTCCAGGACTTTAAACATTCCAACATCCAAATCATAGGGGTACCAGAAGGAGAAGACAAAGAGCAAAAAATTGAAAACTTATTTGAACAAATAATGAAGGAGAACTTCCCCAGTCTGGTGAAGGAAACAGACTTCCGGGAAGTTCAGAGAGCCTCAAAGAAGTTGGACCCAGGGAAGCATACACTAAGGCACCTCATAATTACATTACCCAAGATTAAAGATAAGGAGAGAATCTTAAAAGCAGCAAGAGAAAAGGAGACAGTTACCTACAAAGGAGTTCCTGTAAGACTATCAGCTCATTTCTCAAAAGAAACCTTGCAGGCAAGAAGGGGCTGGAAAGTATTTGAAGTCATGAAAGGCAAGGACCTACATCCAAGATAACTCTATCCAGCAAAGCTATCATTTAGAAAGGAAGAGCAGATAAAGTGCTTCCCAGATAAGGTCAAGTTAAAGGAGTTCACCATCACCAAGCCCTTATTATATGAAATGTTAAAGGGACTTATCTAAGAAAAACGATGATCAAAACTATGAACAGTAAAATGACAACAAACTCACAACTATCAACAACTGAACCTAAAAAAATCAAAAATAAAAACAAACTGAGCAAACAACTAGAACAGGAACAGTATCACGGAAATGGAGATCATACAGAGGATTATCAGTGAGGAGGTGAAGGGGGAAGAATGGGGGAAAAGGTACAGGGAATAAGAAGCATACAAAATAAACAGGGGGAGGTTAAGAATAGGATAGGAAATTGAGAAGCCAAAGAACTTATATGTACAGAGGGGGTACGCAGAAGGAGGGGAATAGAGCAGAGAAAAAAATGGGACAACTGTAATAGCTTAATCACTAAAATATACTAAAAAATGCAATGAGTACAGAGTTGGACAAGCTCTGAAGACAACGAGTACCGAGGTTATGCTGTATTTCAAATACCTCCTCTCTGTTCCTAGTTCACTAGTATCCCATTTAATTATTCCCATCATTTTTCAAACATTGAATATCTTAACTAAAATTATTTCTGAGAAATTTAAATATCCATAGCAGTTCTTTCTGGGGGGGAAAACTCACCAAAATTAATTTACTTGACTCCAAGTAATAAGTGGAAAAATTAGGTCTTGAACAATTCCTAATGACTCTAGATTTAGTGATCTCTTCACACCCTGATATCCAATATATAGAATAATCATGAATTATTTACAATTCTGTGCTGGGTTATACTTAGATGATACTACTTTTGAGAGTGTAGTCTGTGTTATTCTGCTTTCATTACCTGCTCAAATTGTTCTCTCTAATAAGAATTCTTTAGAGTCACCTGGTTTCTTCACCTGTACAGATACACTCAATTTTCAAGATTTGGACCACATACCCCTTCACCCATGAAGCTTTCCATGATTTTCCCAGCTGAAAAAAGTTATTTTATGAACTTCCATAGCAATCTTCCTTGTGTCTTACAACACTTTTATGATCAAGGTATTCTTTTATGTTTCCTGTATACCGATATTCTTTTAAGTATTTTGATGCTAACACTGTGTAACACTAAACCTTGTATTTTCTAAGGTCCATCAAAAGAAGGGAAACATTATAAAGCCAGGGGGTCCTTTTTCAAAGTTTATAACAGTGTGAACCACATTAGCCAAGGGTAATACAGGTGTTTTTTAAAAATATGTTTACTGATTTTTAGAGATAGGAAGGGAGAGAGAAACATTGATGTGAGAGGGAAACATCTATCAGTTGCCTCTCATAAGGGCCCTGACTAGAGATTGAACCTGCAGCCTAGGTATCTGCCCTAATGCGAAATCAAACCCCTACCCTTTTGGTGCATGGGAGTGTGCTCCAACAAACTGAGCCACCACGGCCAGGGCGAGGGGTCCTAGGGTTTAAAACTACAGTGAGAAACATCTTTGTCCCGCCTATTCTTCACTGGGTGAAATAAATGCATAACGAACACTTGGAGACACAAGACAATGATGAGAGAATGGAGACAGAAAGTGTGCCCAGGGTGGGCAGAGATAACACTGTCTGTCATTCAGGAATACGTGGGTTACACACACTCTGAAACACAATAGGCAACACCGCCGCCTTCCTCTTCTCCTGCTGTAATTGACAGTTTTCTTCAGATGCCTCTCCTCCACCCGTGTGAGCCTAAATGTGACTGATACAGCTGCAATTCGTCCTAGAGTGTAAGGAGTTGGTGATTATAACTCAGGGTCACTTGGACACTGCTGCTCTGCTCTTCAGAGACAAATTTCATGAGCTACAGAGGTGGGCACTCGTTTGCACCTTTCAGAGATGGAAATAGATTCTGAGGCCACCACTGCAGCAGCACACACACTAATCTTCTGTGTCAGTGTGCCCACTCCGTGGAAAACCAAGTCTGAGAAATATCGATACTTCCTATTTCAGAGAAACTGCAGAGAACATTTTATGTAACACAGAGTAAGCCGAGACTATGTTGTTCTTGTCAGAACCCTATAATGGAACTACCTACAGACATCAGTTGCTGAGGCATGTCTGTTGTAAACCCTGAGACTATTATGTGTAAAACCTTTAAAATATGTTGTAGTTGTTACAGAGATGTTCAACAGGAATTCTGGATATATTTTTAACATTTTGAGTATCTAGATTGCAGCATATCTTTTTCTACACACACACACACACACACACACACACACAGTTGACCCTTCGAAATGACCCTTGCAGTTGAGAACCTACATATAACTTAAGTCAACCCTGAGCATACTCAGAGTCCTAACCATATATTAAAAATATATTACAACGTGTGTGCATATACATACATATATATGCATGTGTGCAAACATGCATGTGTAGACAAGCATGTATGTATTATATCATGTGAGGGAGAGAGACTCAGACACCTGGGGGCAGAGGCAGAAAAGGGGTCAGGACGAGTCCCACGTAGACGGCACACACAAATCTGTCATTCTGCTGACACTGAAGCACTGACGACAGTGCTTACAGTCAGCTCTTCCCGAAGGCTTCTATGAACAGTCTGCCACCTCTCTGCAAACAGCTCTTTTCACAGAGAACTTGTCCAAGGGTCTGCCCCGGGCCCCGGAAGCCTCCTTAAGGAACCACGAAGAGCAAAGCGCTTCTAATTCTCACCACACAGCTGCTCTCTGTGACTTCTTTCAGAGATATGTTGACGATATTATAAAATAAGTTTACTTGACTATAAATTTCTTCCAGATAAACTTTTGTGAAAACAGTAATTCTTTGCACAGAAGAAACTTTTGCCATCCAAAACAGTCTCCTGATTTAAAATGTACATGAACCAACAATCCCCAAACCCATATTCACCTCTTCTTCCCATGCTACCCTGAGTGTAGTTTGTGGCAAGGAAGAAATTTCCAGTTTTCACTTTATCTGTTTCTGTTCATCAGGTTAAGGAGACCTAAGAATGTATGGAATGCTTAGACACAATGAAATGTCCTTTCTGTCCCTTAGTTTTATTCCTTGTAAACTATGCCACTATTTGAGGTTTCTAGGCATGGTTGTGCGTGGGGACCGAGCAAAAAGGCTAAGCAGGACCTAAGTGGTTTTCATAAAACTCGGATTCAATCGCAGGAAACAGAAATCCAGTCTAGCAGCAAGATAATACTGATGGTGATGGAAACTGTGGAGCTGGTGGCCTAACTCGATTTATCATAACCTAAGTCAACCCCAAGCATACGCACAGAATTAAATGTCAGAATTTAAACAAAAGAGCGATTTACACATTGGATGAAAGAAAATCTTTTCAATATATAAACTTGCTTACACACACACACACACACACACACACACACACATATACACATACACACACACACATCTTTTGGTTAAATTCAAAGCACACATTTGCCTAAAGAACACAGAGTTATGACTTTGGGGCCATAATATTCTATTTGATAGATTTTGATTAATAAATGCTACTTAAAGGCAGATTAAAAATAGCCCACCTTTGAGATATGCCCCATTACATGAACAAAAGGCCCTCAGATATTTAAATTCACTGGTGGGGATTTGTACAGACTCCCCTAAAGCACTGCTTTAATCCTGAATTTTTTGGGGGGAGGGGCGACTGTTAAAATACAATAAAAATCCTCTCTGTGCTCAAAGGCACAGATCAAATCCCAAGGATGATGATTTAAATGAGCGAGCAATCGAAACAATCATTCTTACAGAGATTTAAAATGGTAAAGGGGTTTGACACATTAGCACTGAAAGAGACTGAATACAGGCTTTTAGAAATACTAATACTTGATTTTCCTCCAAGGTAATAATGGCTCAGAACATACAAAGCTGTGAAACTCATTGTGAGAATAAAGTGATCACTGAGACACCGATACCCACTTAAACCTCGGGGGGTAAACACAATGGCAACTGCGCTCTTGGCCACTTTCACACATGGTACTGCAAGCACACTGTTCAGAACACAGTAAAACCGCTCTAAACCAGCACAAACAAGGGCACTGGTACTGGTTAATAGAACTCCATGGCTAGGGTAGTCCTCACCGACTCAAGTGTTAAAGTGTTCGTTATTTGTTTTACAATAAACACTGCAATATCCTTTTCAAAAATTACCTTGCTTCCCAGCCTTATTACATTGTATTGCAAGAATATAATGATACTGCCAGCGATTAGCCTGATTATTCTTGGATACAGATGTATCGTGCCGTCTTTACATTTTGTGATCCAGAAATGCAATTTGGACGTATAAAACAGAGAATGTTAGGTGTTCTTTTTTCTGTTTTATCTGAGGTATTCTCACAGATACCTTTTGTAAATCAAATTTCTTACATTAGTTCTTTTATTATTTTTCAAAGTAGAACTCAGTAATTCAAAGGTCTGGTTAGTTGGCTTTCTGTTAGTCAAAGGGTCACTATATGATCCCCTAGAATTGATAAAAATATAGTACAATCAGTGGCATAAGCAAAAAAAAATTAGGAACTTTATCAGAAAGTGTTTTACTTCAAATGACCTAAAATCTAAGCTTGAGTTGAAAACTTCTGCTATTATCAGGTATGAATTTAGATCAGGTACAAAGTAGATCCTGCAAGCTTGATTTCATTGTTGCCAGGTTTAACAAAAAGTGAGGAAGAAAAATCAAACATATGCTATCTCCTATGAAAAATGATCTGCATAAAGGTTAAACAAAATTCAGCAAAAGGGGGCCTTTATGTTTGTAGTATCACAATCTTAGATTATAGAAGACAATGGAGAGCTAACGTGTCACTTTGCATTGCCGGGGAATGTCAATTTGGAAACAGGGTAAAGAAGAAGGCAGAGAACAGACACTCGACAGTTTCCTGACAGAGGCACCATGTGAGCCCTAACACAACCATGTCCGGGAAAGGGTGAGAGGTGCTGAGAACAGGGCATCTGAGTAGAGCTCCTCATAGCTGCCTCATTACCTGTGCTCAGGGACAGCTCCCTGAGCTTTATTTAAGAAAACCACCCTTCCTTCTCAATCCACGCGCAGTTAATTTCAGCCTGGGCCTCCAGGGATGAAACTATGACTAGGTTATGCCAATCACAACATCACAGTTTTTGCTGAAACCAATGGATGGCACCAAGAAGGGGAACTGTACGAGTTGGCAATTACTGAAGCCTTATCAGGCACTGCTCTCCCATCAGCTTCTGTGGACTCGATGTTTAGGAATCTATCATGTAGGTATCTATCCATCTGTTGTCTGGTCTTCTTAAGCATTACTGCTGGAGAAGAAATTCTGAAGTCAGAAATCCTGGATTGGAAAATGAGACTCTGAATAAGGATTCAGAGCAACCCAGAAGGTGTGGGGTTAGTGATTGTGTTCATGAAGAAGAAACAGTAAAATGTGTAGTAAATGAGTACAGCAAAGCAACCGAGCAGGGAATTAATGACATCTTTAGAAGTCTTCACTTTTGCATCCGGAGCCATAAAAAGATGTCAACTATGTTAGCATTGAACTTGAGGCGTTGACCAATAGCACCACAAGAAAAAAAATAGAGAAAATATATGCGTGGAAGGGGAGAAATAAAACTGACATTTATTAAAGGCCACAAATGTTGACATAGAAAATCTATATATACAAATTATTAAGTTAGTAAGAGAGGTCAGTAAGAATATAAATTCAGTGCACAGAAATCAATCGCATTTTTATACACCAACAATTAGAAATATGTAACTTTAAAATATTATTCACTGTAACAATGAAACTATAAAATACCTAGCATCTAACAAAAGGTATGTTAAAATCTTTTAATAAATAAATAAATATATATATATATATATATATATATATATATATATATATATAAACTTTATTTAATGACCTAAAGTAAGACCTAAATAACTAGAGAGATATAACATCAATAGTGAGACTGAAAAATGCAAAATCATGAAGTTATATTGATTCTTGACAAATTAATCCATAAATTCAAAGAAATTAAAATCAAAATGCCTGCATAATTCCTTACGGAACTGACAAAGGGACTCTAAAATTCTCAGGGAAAAGTAAATGATCGATTATAGCCAAAGCGCCCCTAAAGAAGATTGATGCGGGCAGCTTGCCTTCGCAGCTCTCAGGACGGCCATGGCGCCACGGTAATCACGTCAGCATGCTGGTGGGCCAGAGACGGAAACACAGCACAGTGCAGCAGAAGGTAACACACAAGAGGTGGTGCTGGAACAAGCGACTATTCATAGGTACAAAAATGACGTGTGTTTGCTACCTTTTGCCACATATAAAAATAAATTACATATCAGTGAAGAACCTAAATTTGAAATGCAACTTATTTAAATTTTTAGATGAAAATTTAGATCAGGAATAAGAAAATCCCTTTCATAAATATACAAAAATTATAATCCTTAAAAAGACATATATTGGCTACTTTAGAATTTAAAAATATCTGTACTGAAATCATAAAAATATTAAAACTCAAGCAAGTAAGAAGATATTTGCAGTGCTAAAAATCATAAGCAAATAGTGTCTAGAATATACTAAAAGCTCCTCAAATCTATATAAAGTAAAATTAATAGAAAGATAAAAGATATGATTGGCTATGTTAATAAAAAGGAAACCTTAAATTGCCAAAGTATAAAAATGTATTCTATCTGACCCATAAACAGGAAAATTAAAAAGTTTTAAAAATTAGCATGAGAACTTTAACCTGCTATGTTTCCAACTGGGGCCACTTTGTCCCTCCTTAGGCAACCTGGTGGGCCCCTGGCCCAAAGGGTCACCATACAGACGCAGAACTTACTATGGACACCTGACCATCATAGCACAGTACAGCCCAGAAGTCCTGGACTCATGCGAGCCTCCTGCCTCAGCCTCCCACCTCAGCCTCCCGCCTCAGCCTCCCAAGTACCTGGGATTACCAGAGGTGCCAAGTGAAAAAGGAAAAATCATGGAGACAGAAAAAAGATCAGCGATTCCCAAGGGGTGGAGTACAAAGAGGGATGAAGCCAGAGGAGGGTTTTTAGGGCAGTGAAAATGTTCTGTATGATAATGCACTGATGGATACATGTCATTATACATTCGCCCAGACCCAAAGAATGTACAACACCAAGAGGGAACCCTAACAATCTTTGAAATTTAGATGATGATGTGTCAATGTGGGCTCATTCATTATAACAAGTATATTACTCTGTGAGGGATGTTTTCAAGGAGGAAGGCTAAGCATGTATGGGGGAGGAAATGTATGGGAAATATTTCCCGTTCAATTTTACTGTAAATTTAAAATGGCTCTAAAAAGCACTCTTCAAAAAACAAAGATAAAAAATATTACAGTGTCAAACTAGTAATCAAAGATATAATTTTCATGATAAAACACCAGAAACATGTTCTAAATTCCTAAATACATGTCATTATCAGATCTATGAATGGATCTTTTAAAACAGTATGCGGATTTGTGCTTAATATTTTAACAGAAAATATTAAATATCTTTTCAAAAAAACATGGTGATGCTACTTCACACCCATTACTTTGGCCAAAATTAGTAAGTATGTTAACACCAATGTTGAGAAAGATGATGGAAAGCAAGAACTCATATACTTCTGATGGGAGTGTAATTTGGAAAGTAATTTGGAAACATCCAATACATCTGAAGAGGAATATAATGTGTGATCCACCACTGCCACTTCCAGAAACTTACCCTAAAGAAAGATTCACACATTTTCACACAGAGACACACATAAAGAACCTAATTATAGAGCTGTTTGTAATTTTGAAGAAAAAAAAAAGGTGAAGATATGGCAACACTACCAGTGAGCAAAATCAAAACTTCAGTTCTCAAGGAAAAATATATATATATGAGGTAAGCAAATAACAATGCCTGATGTAAATTCTATTCATAAAAATTACATTATATATATTTTTAAAAATTGTATAAGAATTATATCATTCTGAGTATTTCTTTTGAAACTTGCTTTTCTACTCACCATCATGTTTTTAATGTTTGTACATGGAAATGTCACTCGGTTATTTTATTTATTAATATTATCCCATAAAGCAATTACGATGAATTTTGACTTCTTTTAGAGAATTCAATATTCTGTACCTTAAAAACGGTAATGTTACAGAACAATGGAAACATAACAACAACAGATTCCATTTATTAAGCCTCCACCACATGCCC
>VMDR010018185.1:0-19404 GCA_007922815.1 Macrotus californicus | reverse complement strand
AAAAAATGTTTTCCTATTTTTTAAGCCCTTATATATCAGCATTTTTTAAAGTGGCCTCCATGTTATCTCTAATTAATACTATGTAGCCTATCTCCATTCAGCCACATCAGTAGCACATCTATACTTGACTTCTGAATAACATTTTACCTAAGACAGTTTTAGTGCTTAAAAATGTTTGAAAGCACCACATAAATACTGAAGGTTCTTCCAAATTTGCTTATTCTGGACTCAATGATTTGATCAAGTCAACAATTAGTGAAAGGTAAACCAGGTAAAAACAATTAGTGAAAGGCCATTAATCTCAATACATTTTGTCACTATGGATCTGAGGAAGGGTGATTTGGGGCAGTGGTTGGGGACTGGGGTCATATTGTAAGCGGTTGAAGCATGCAAGGACGCTGAGAAAGAGGAGACAAAATGTTTACGCTATTCCTCCACGAAGTTTAGAGGTAAAGAGAAGAGAAATGGTCCAGGATTTGAGGCTTATGTTATTTTGGGGATGCAGAAAAATAGGTTTCCAGGTTGGATGGAAAGTGTAGTGAATTGGAGGAAAACAGGGTCCCAGAGGCAGGAAACAGTCAATGGAGCAAGGTGCAACTTCAACGAATTCCAGGTACCCGAGTCTTTGATGATACTGCCAATATTTTAGAAACTGAAATACACCAAATTAAATAGAAAATTTGTTCATAAAGAGACTAGTTAGGTAAGAGATATTACATATTTTTAATGCCCCAAAATGCAGGCATAAAACTTTGGAGCATTTTCATAATGTATTCACAATAAAGGAGGTAATAGGAAAGTTAAGTTTTAAATACACAACTATGATTTAATACAGCAATATTTTCTAGAACAATGAGTCAGACAATGTGTCCACAATATGCTCTTGTAAGAACTTTTTCGGATTTTCTTTCTACCAGCAAACTTTTAACTTTGAAACAGTTAGAATTATTTTTCTCCCTGAAACCTCTGCAGCACTAGCAATGCGTTGAGTTTGATTAAAAGGACAGTTAATGCAAACATAAATCCCTTAAAATATTTAGAGCACAGAAGTCTCAACCCATCTTGTATTTATAAGACAACATTTTAAAATGAATATCTCTTAAAAAAAGGAGACTATTAGGTTGAGCAATGCTTTTGCATCCCAGCAGAGTATTAGACAAGCTGAATATAAAAATCTGCTTTATGTTACCATATCAATGGTTGATGTTCAATGGACTTTTAGTATTAGGGCTGTAAATAACTGACAAAGGACCAGGCATCAAGTGCAAGGCAATTGACTGTAATTGAGGAAGGTGCTCTGAATATCTGCTGAATCTGGAGGCTTTTGTTTGGGGTTTGTGACTTTTGAGGATGTAATGGTTTTTCTTAGGCAGTGATGGTTCAGAAGGAATTCAGGGGTGACACCTGTGTCCTCACTGTCCACACTGACAGTTACCAAGCCTATTGTTAAAGCGCATGTGTGACATCCACCCAGAAATCTACTCTAAAATATTAAACCAACAATGGCGAGGCTAATATTTGTCACCTTCCTGCTTCCCCAATAGCATTTTACCACGTCTGTTTGTTGTTGTTTTGGAGGTTACAAATAATAACGGATCATCATACACAACAAGCTCACTCTTCTCTCTTTCTACCCCTCCTTTCTTCTCATTCTTTCTACACTTGACTTCTCATTCCAGAGTACAGAAGGAAGGAAATATTTACCACGACCTGCCAGGGTGACAGATAGGAAAATGGAGGCCAGAATTCACATTGTCAGCCGGGGCTGCCATGGTGAATGGCCATCTTATCCTTCTTGTTTTTTTTTAATCATTTCCAAAACAGGAGGCATATTTTACAATCTACTTGCAAAGGCATAGAAAACATTAAATAGTTACTGGAGATACAAGTGATCAAGTGTTACACCACGAAGCTCTGATGATAGCTGCTGGGGGAGACAGTAAAACGAGCACAGTCAAGAGAAGCTCTGTGGAGGGAAGGACCTTGTGCAGGAGCCTGGAGAATGAGTAGGTCGATGGATGGCAGAGGGCAAAAGATCAAATACATTAAAGATTCTCTGTCTTCCCTTTAGACTGCTTGCTATGCGAAATTGTCATCACTACCATGATAAGGTGATGGAAGACACCATCTTATGTGCTGGGCTGCAAGAGGCCTATGAAAGCCTGAAAATGTGATGCAAAATTTTATAAAAATAACCTTCCCTGACCCTGTAAACCAGGCGCCTAACAGAATACTATTTAGAGAAGTCTTATCTAATTTAATTCTATACCAGCATTTCTCCTTTATGAAGTTTAGGAAACTAAGGCCCAAATGAGTGATTTGGCTGTTGTCATAACTATTGAGTTATGAATTAGCTCTCCAGCTCTGCTGTTCAGTTGGTACCCTGGTATCCTCATATACCATGACTTTTTGGGGTGAAGCATCTGCTATGATGAAGCAGCACATGCTAAGTCACTTAAAATAAAAATTATTCTTCCACAATTCTAGAGGCCAGAAGTCTGAAATCAAGGTATGAGCAGAGCCATGCTCTCTCAAGAGACTCTGGGTAGAACCCTTACTTGCCTCATCTTAACTTCTGGTGGTGGCCGTCAATCCTGGATGTTCCTTGGCTTTCAGCTCTATCACACCAGTCTCTCCATCTGTCACACAAGGCATTCTCCCTTTGTGTCTCTATCTTCACATGGCATTTTCCTCTTCATATAAGGACAACAGTCATTTTGGATTATGTTCTGCTTAATGACCTTATCTTAACTTCATTACATCTGCAAAGACTATACCAAACATGATACTGGGGTTCAGGTCATCAGCTTATCTTTTGGGGTAACATGGTTCTACTCATAAGAGTACTAATCTGTTGTATTTCTCTCCATTGTTCTTCCTATAATAAATGCTGTTTTCTAGCTTTGTCAAGCTATTATTCCAAAAATAATTGAACTTATTCTACTCAATCTTCTCCCATTGGGTTTCAGGTCAGTCATTTTGCTAAGTTATCAGCACATTTTCCTGAATTCTAAGTATGACGTGTTCCTGTTCCACATTTTAAACTGTGGCCAAACTTAGAGAGATGAGACTCTCAATGTGCTCTGGTGTGTTGCCTCTGACCTCCACACATCTGACATCTGACATATATAAAGAACAATACTCTTTGGCTTCTTTATGAGCATATCTTAGGGAGAAAAGTCAAAGCCTTCCTGAAGGGAAGATATGTTACACCTATTGCTTTTTCCAATCTACAAAGCTGGTCGCTCCCTCATAAAAGAAAATTGGAGATGTCTGACATTATCTCTCTTTCCTGTGGCTGAGTTGACTATTTTCCAATCTTCTTTGTCAACTTGGTAATCCAAAGGATAAAGACACCCACAAAAACAATGTCTTGCTTAAAATGTAAGGCTACCCAAGTTTTGTGTGCTATTTCCTTATTAGCTATTTTGACCCCTTGAGATAAATGGCCATTTTTGGCCTCTTTGGCCTTGATAAGAAACTTTACAATTCTCATGGGAAATTACAACTCTCAGACCATCCTGACCCACAGTAAAGAACTATCACTTTAGTTTATTACTTCCTTAAATTCCCCTGAAACTCTCTAGAGACCACTCGTTAAACTGCACAACAGAAACTAATATAAAGATAGGGTGCTAAAACTTAGAAGACAGAACAAGTAGTGTGCACTGAATAAGTGAATTGCTTAATGCTCTGTAACACCATTTATCCAATTTAATGTTATAACGTAAAAGTTGTATGTTGACATATTAGCTATCTTTAATATTGGGAAGGAATCTCACTCCTAGGTTGAATGAGATGGTGCCATGTTTTAGGGTTTTGACCTTACAACTATACTGTTTTAGTGAATTCAGGAAAAACAGAATTTCATTCACTAGATTTTACTACCTACAATTATACTGAAACCTTGAGTTATCTAGAAGGACATTGGTAGCTTGTCACTCTGTGTGGTATTTGCCTAGGCACATAGCAGAGTATGGTCCTGTAAAATTTGGCATGATGGGTAGTCTAAATTATTTAATTTCACCTTGGTAACCTCTCTTCTGGGACCAGATTGCTTCTGAGAGCAAATTTCACCTTCTTGACCTTAGATTAAAAGCTGTCTGTTGACCTTTTCTCTTCTTATCTCCCTTTTCTACAACAGATGTGGTACTAACATCTACATGTGCCTCTTTCATGGCTTTATGATATCATGTCTTCTCATTCATCCCACTGGTTGGCCTGTCAAACAACTCCATTCAACACATTTCTGGCAAAGACTTCCTGAGGTATCATAAATGTCCATTAAGTTACTGGACAGTCAACCTGACTCTGTATTCCAATAATTGCTACTAACAGATGGTAGGAAATTGGGCTGTCTGGAATTTTTTAACCATATTTCATCTTCAAACTCCATATATATAATGCCAATATTCCCACCATTCAGTTCCTGGTTCTGTTTGTCCTTCAAAATTTGCAACTATCTGAACTAGCCAAGGACTAATTTCTCAGGGTTTAGAATAAGCATTAGTTTGACTTCTGTAGATACTCAGAATTATCTCTGCAGGTGCATCAAAACCTAAACTAAAGGTTAGCAATTGAGTGACATAGCCAGATAGTTGAATAGAAATAGATAATATTAAGGAATTCAACCTAAGTGCCCATTGGTAAATGAATGGATCAAAAAACTATGGTACATTTACACAACGGAATTCTATGCAGCAGAAAGAAAGAATGAGCTCCTACCCTTTGTGACAGCATGGATGGAACTGGAGAGCATTATGCTAAGTGAAATAATCTAGGTGGTGAAAGAAAAATACCATATGATTTCACCTTTAAGTGGAACCTAATAACAAAACAAATAAGCAAGTAAAATATAACCAGAGACATTGAAATTAATAACAATCTGACAGTAACCAGAGGGGAGGTGGGAGGGGATAATGGGGGAGAAAGGGAGAAGGGTTTTCAGGAACAACTATAAAGGACACATGGACAAAACCAAGGGGGAGTGGGGTTAGGGGAGGGAGGTGGGGATGGCTGGGGTGGCGGGGAGTGGTGGCAGGGAGAGGGTAAATGCAGACAACTGCACTTGAACAACAATAAAGTAATTTTTTTTTAAAAAGAAGAGCAAATTGATAGTTACAGAAGAGTTATGGTGATGTAAAGTACAGAATAGAGAATATAGTCAATAATGTTGTAATAACTATGTGTGGTACCAGGTGGGTACTGGAAATATCAGTGGAGGGGGGGATTGCTTTGTAAGTTATATAAATGTCTAACCACTATGCTGTACACCTGAAAGTAACATAATATTTAATGTCAATTGTAACTGAAAAATAAAAGTAATTAAGTAGGAAAAAAAGGAATTCATTATTGGTAAAGATAATATTCTGATGTTTAACAGGAGAAACGAGCCTTCTAATACAAACTTTTACTATTTCTGATACCTGTTTAGTCATTCTACACATAATAATATATGGGCATCAGCAGTAATTCAATTTGTACTGAGTGGAAAATATGCATGGTGTGCAGAAACGGTAAGCGTAAGGCCAAATGTCAGCATCAAGATGGATGTTGATGAATCATCATTGATCATTCTGTTATAGATGGCTTCTGACGTATATGGTGATTTCTCTCCAGTGATTCTCTGCGTGACCTTGGACCATTCACAATTGCCCTAACTCAGTTTCCTCAACTAAAAAGGCGTGGATGATAAAAGGGACAAGGACATGATGGGGAGAGATGGCAGCATGGGCCAACCACATACAGATAGGGGAAAGTGAACCCAATCGATTTCTTTAGAACGTTCCCTGAATACAAAGCTTTGTTTACTACTTAAATTCCAAAAATACCACATCACTAGGCTCTCATCCCCTCTTCTTATTCTTCTTGAAAATATAACTCAGAATTTAAACACAAGATGGAAATCTGTCTAAAAAGAGCAACAATGAACATTAGCAGAATCAACTCTCAGTTCTCTTAAAGCAGATTACCCTTGGCAAATCTTGCCAGCAAAAGCAATATTCCACTTCACTGCTCATTTTGTTAACAACTCACATCTATTTACTCTTAACTTGGCGTGTTGCTTACATTCAAGCTCTAAAGTCATTTAGAAATGTGAAATGAATAAACTGTTGTGGATGGAAGAGCCTTTCAAAATCATTTATGCCTATCATCAGTCTGAAGGACTCTCAGAGGCTTGAACAATCCCAGTAATGTGGAACTCAGTACTTCCTGAGGCAACCTGTTCTGTCTTTGGATGGAGTCCTTCTTCACTCTAAAAACAAGGAAACAATAGTGTGCTTTAGCTATGTTTTCTGTCTGTCTGATACCCAAATTCTCTTTTCTCAGGCCTACAGCGGTTGCAGGAAGGGGTTGAGAGCAATTTAAGCAGTGACTCCATTTCCTGTTTAGATTGTTTTGAAAAATAAAAACCCAAACCTATGAGAAAATCACAGAGTAAAAAAATTTTCATGACATCATAAACAACCATGTGTTAATATTAATGAGACCTGTTTTCCAAAGCCATATCAAAGGGTATCGTAGACACCATCTATGATCAGCCATATTGTATTCTCATACTGCCACTTTTATACGCCTTAAGATACTGCCTCTAAGACCAAGCAGGAGCAAGTAGCAAGAAATTAATCTTCTGTTGTTTCCCTGGTTCCTGTTAAAGTTACCACCCGTTCACAGTCCACCTACAAACCCTTGTCCTAGCTTCAACCCCTTAAAACTACAATGCTAATATTTCTTTTCTTCCCATTTTTTGTCAAGCTTTAGTCTCAAAAGACTATTTTACTCTTGCTATTGCTACCATTTTTTTTGCCACGTTTTTACTCTTTAACTCATTACCACCTACTTTTGTCCTCAGTATTATGAAAATACTAATCTTTTAAGGTCACCGGTCAATTCCTAAGTGGCAAATCTGAAGAACATTTTTCAGATCTTAACCCTAACATACCTCGGTGATGCACCTAATTCTGTTGATTGCCAGCTTTGTTTTTAACCTCATCACTTAGCATATATTATCCATGTACTCTCAACATTTTGGGTGCTTCTACCTCTCCATTAAGTACATATTGTTACTCTCCAAGGAGCCACCTTTGAAAATTTTCTATTTTGCTTCATGAGCTCTTCCTGAGAAGTTCCATCTATTTTGAATTTTCACTATTACCTACATACCTCCGGCCCTGACCTCTCCAAAAAGCTTTAGGCTCATTTGCCCCTGTGAAAAGAATGAGATATGAGAAAATATTTTTAGGGTAAATAAATATTAGTCAGGAGATATGGATGGAAGGATATTTGGAGAGGAAAAGAACATTATAAGATAGAAAGGCATACTGAAAAGATGGGAGGCAGTAAAAAAAGTGTCTATCCAAAGAAATAAATGAAGATCAGTCGCACTGAAGCAAAGATAGAGAACACATATAATTAAAAAATCTGAATGGTGATATAGAAAACCTAGGTCACATGAGGTTTTGTAATCCATGTAAAGGAGTTTGAACTTTATTCCAAGGGTAGTAGAAAATAGGACCAAGCACAGGAATTTCCTGACATATCTGTATTTTAATAACGATCTTAAGGGATTAGATGCAGGGAGAAAGAGAGGATTGTGGATCATCTAGAGAGAATTCAGAAGTCCATTCAAGAGGTGATGAGGGGGTGGGCTGAGAGAGATATGCAGTATGGAAAGGAGAGATTCAGATCTTATTTACTAAGTAGAATGGACAAGATTTCTTTGTTGATTTGATTTGTGAGAGAAAGGAATCAAGAAACTTACCTAGGATTCTAAGTAGGATATCTTGATATGCTGGCACGTTTCACTGATAGGGCAAGTTGGGAAAGAGGGCAAGTTTGAGACCAAAAAGTAAAGTTTAAAGCATAAATACCAAACTGTCTTCTGGACATCTAGCCCCAGATGCTTTTCCAGCAGGCACCTCTGAATAAGTCAGTCTAAACTTCACTAGGGAGTGTGGAAGGGAAGATTCCTCGGAAGAAAAAAGGCAATCTGATGTTCAATTAATAGAGGAAAATGGAATGCAAACTAGATACGCAAAAAATAGATGTTGTCTTTCTCATTTTCCTCTCAAAATCACTGTTTCTCCTTTAGTTTGGTCCTTTATCTTCTGTGGGCCAAAGTATTTTTTGACATTGTCTAAATTTCTTTAGTCTCTTTCTAAGAATATAGCCTTTGTATTGCCATGAAACTGATCTCACTTTGATGCATTGCTGCCTTGACCCCAAGGCTTCACTAGCTCCTCATCTTCTGCTAAATGATACCCAAATTCCTCAGGCCCTTTGTAATCCCTCTTCCCCTTTCCAAAATTAACTTGGCCAAATGACCCTATGCAAAATCCTTAAAAGGCATGACATCTTAGCAGTCCACCCAAGAAACTTTAAGCCTTTACTAGTTCTGTGCTTCGAATCCTGCTGCATTCCATTGTATCCACCTGCAATGCCTATTGGCATTCTAGCCATCCTTCAAAGTCCAGTTCAGGTGGAAACATGTACACTTGAAGCCTACCCCAGTCACTCCTGTCAGAAGCAATGGGGCTCTTCCCAGAGTCCTAGTGCAAACACATTATGGGATTTGTGCAAGCCCAAACCACTCTATAGATAGGCCATGGCAAGTGGGAAGTGGGAGCGTTAGAACAAGGGACTAATTATTTATAAGCATTTGAATTATTTCAAACAATCTCATGTTTACTGGTAATGATATTGATGATCCATGTGCTACTGGAAGGCAACAAAGCTTGATGAATTTCCCTATTCCCTTATATTCTGGAAATGAATAGCAAAATGCCATCTGCACCAGCACAAGTTAAAACCAATCTCCATCCTTTCTCAGTAGCTCAAATGAGACCCAGCTCCACACGTGTTTGTTTTTTTTTTAAGGGCCAAGAGAATCTTTATTTTTTCCAGTGAATTGCTACTTTATTTTTTTTTAATTAAGTGTATTAGGGTGGCATTTCTTAATGACTCTCTTATTTACCTGCCTTTATAAAGCTCTGGGTTTCTCTCTCTTCTTCGAGACCTTTCTCACTAATGAATGTTCCCCCTATTGCAATAGCCTAAATAAAGTCATCTCTTTATTTGTCCTGTGCATTTTGTCATTCATACTGTTTGTTTAGAGACTGAGTGGACAAATGGACAATGAACAGATTCCACATAAAAATGGAACTCTGACCCATAACCTGCAGCAACCTTCCCCAGAAACCAACCCATTATCTGTAATAACCAACCCAGGAAGCCAGCCCACTCTTGCTGCCAGAGACAATTCAGAAAGCCAAACAATAACCCCTGTAGAGGTTGGCTCCAAATCACCAGGCCTTGGTTCATAACAGGCAGCTTCCTTTCTGTTTTTTATCCCTGCTTGCAACTTAGGACCAACAAGGAAAGCCAAGTATGCATCTCTCGTCACCCAAGATGCCCTGCTTCTTGTTGGCCCACTTTCCCCAGGCCAACAGCTTCCAATCAGCGCTCACCAGAAGCCTTTCCTTTTTTCCACTATTAAGCTTTCCCACTCCTCAGCCTGCCTTTGAGTCTCTGCCAAAACACAAGTAACTGTGGCCAACCCTCCTGCTGTAGCAATCTCAGAATAAATAGTCTTCGCTTATTTTCATTTGGTTGGTTTTTGTTTATTTCCATAGTTTCACAGAATTATACTAGCTAATTTCTAAATCTCTTGGCATGAATAATAATATCACAAAGCCTGAGTGATATCAAAATTAGTTCACTACAGCTTTCCATGAATGGCAAAGCATTTGCTCCTGCTCTCTTGCACATATGTTTATCAAGTATCCTTATTTTAATGCACTGTATTTAAAGATATAAAATGACTGCATTAACACATATGATTGGAAATTGGAACCAGTGACTAATTTCTTTGATTTGCTTAGTTCAAATATGCACTGCCATCTAAATGTTTATTTTCAATAAATGTTTGGCACAGCTTCTTTTCTACTCAGTCATAACTGCATTTTTCAGCAAAACTCATGCAACATTATGCCGTCTTATTTTCAGCATATTAATATGATTTAATTAAGAATAAATGCTGGTTTAATCCATTCCTACCACACCCCAAAATATTTTACATTCAACTCTTTTCCACAAAGGTGTCTATGGAGAAATGTGACTAATTTATGACCATCTCAAGGAAGAGCTTTGGATGAACAATTTCAGATCTATTGTTTTTTTACTCAACCTAAATAGTATTTCAAACTTTGCGAGATAAATTCCTGTCATCTCAGGAGGAACATTCATTTTTATTGCTTCCGTCCCTTTCTCCTACTGGGGCAGTGCTGCCTGTCATCCTCAGATGGAAAAGGAAATGATAATAGGAATAATCATGTCATGCCAGGAGCAGCAACACCTGGCAAAACCCCTCCAGCTTCTCTGCCACTCTAGCACGAGAGGAATATGTACATCACTTATCATTGCTTATTTTCATCTCACAAGTCATGCAGGAATTTGTTTACCTCTATTAAAACTTTAGAATCCCACAAAATGATAAGGGATAAGAAAAATTATGATCAATTGTGCTTAATGTTATTATTTCCACTGCTTCTCTAGGCCTAAGGAAAATGACAGCAAAAAGCTTTTGCCATTTGCAGTCTGGTCAATTTCCTTCCCAACAGTCGGCGCTTTGTGAAATTGATTTAACCTCAAGTTGTTTTGAGTGTTAAGGTTGGGAAGGCAGTTGAAAAGGAGACTTTTTTTGACAATTGCTTGAAGTAGGCCTGAAAATTAACTTGTGAAGTTCTCTATTGCCATACAAGCATATGTCATGGGGGAAAGGTCAGCCAAAGTCTCCTGCAGAGACAAATCGATAATAGGTATCTAGGTGAATCTGAGAGTCCATAATTAGCACCCAAAAGTAAGCGGGGAGGTCAGTGCTCATGACCATTACCAGTAAGGGGCACCTATACAAACCAGTTGCTCCATGAAATCAAACTCCTAATTATCATTAATCAATCATTAAGAAAAAAATTCATCAACCAGCAAAATAAACTAAGTCAACTCAAATTTAGTCCTTAGGTCAAATCCAAAGTCAGGTCTCGATATTTGGATGTGTATCACTGTTGCCATCAGAATCCTTTTAATAATTAAGCCAATTGAATCAAATTGTGTTAAAATAGTTTGAACCCTGGTGCCTATTGTCTATGTCTTTGTAATCTAAGAATGACAAATTTACCTGAACACAAAGCATAGAATATCTTGCTCCTGATGTACGTTACCACTCAATCAAAAGAAAAATGTTCTTTTGACCCAGCAATTCCACTGATGAAATTACACCTTAAGAACCCTGAAACACCAAGTCAAAAGAACCTATGCACCCCAATGTTCATAGCAGCACAATTTACAATAGCCAAGTATTGGAAGCAACCTAAGTACCCATTAGCAAATGAGTGGATCAAAAAACTATGGTACATTTACATAATGGAATACTATGCAGCAGAAAGAAAGAAGGCATCCTTACCCTTCACGACACCATGGATGGAACTGTTGAGCATTATGCTAAGCAAAATAAGCCATTTGGTAAAAGACACATACCATGTGATCTCACCTATAAGTGGAACCTAATCAACAAAACAAACAAGCAAGCAAAATAGAACCAGAGACATTAAAATAAAGAACAAACTGACAATAACCAGAGGGGAGGTTGGAGAGGATAAGAGGGAGAAAAGGGGGAAGGGTCATCAAGGAACATGTATAAAGGACACATGGACAAAGCCAAAAGGGGATAGGATCAAGGGTGGGAGGTGGAGATGGCTGGGCTAGAGGGTGGGGGGAAAGTGGAGACAACTGTACTCGAACAACAATAAGAAAAGAGAGAGAAATATAAAAGAAGTACAAAACAGTCCTAAAATAATTAGAATAGTTACTGTTTAATGCGTATAGACATTTTGAGTTTTACTAGATGAAAATAGTTCTGGAGATCAGTGGTTGCACAACATTGTGAATGTACTTAACTGTACCGCTAAATGCTGAAGTGACATTTCTAGGTTGCCCAGTAATCAGGGGCAAACTACTTTTCATCCCGATCAGCTAAGGATTTTTCTTTTAGGAATTTCTTACCGCTTCATGGGAAGTTGTTAGGTTATTGCTGGGAGAGAAGAAAAGGTAGCAATGAAAAGGGAGAGTGGGGGAAGAGAGACTTAATAAGCTGCTGAAAAGCATGGCTTATTCTTAAGATTTCCTTCTTTTCTTCTGGGTTTTAGGCTTACTCGAGAAAGATGCCCCATTAAAAAGTCTGTTTCTCTCTCCAGAGTTTAAACAGCCGTAGGAAACAGAGCTCTGTGTTTCCAGCCCAGAGAAGGTACAAAAAGAACAAGTACAGGAAAATTGGGCTATTCTACTGACTTTCTAAATCTGATTTTTCTTCCTATTTTACGGTGACATATTTTATAAATCCCATTCAAGTTGATTATATCAATTAATTTCATTAAGTCTTTACTACAATTCTGAGATACATATTATTGCCTTTATCCATAGGTAAGTAATTTATATTCAGAAGAGTTCCTTGCCTGAATTCAAACAGCTAGGAAATGACAGAGAATCTGCTTTGGATCTTATAACTCCAAATCTGCTTTATTTTCCATTCTACCAACAGGAACACATGCTGATTTAGTTTTTTGTTTAACATTCTCCAACAGGTACAGAAGTACCTGTTCCTTAGTATTGATCATTCACTTGTCATGAAGGAAAATGTCTTCAGTGACAACGAGGGGTACTGTACCCAAACAGATAAAATGGGAAGGGATTTGCTGGGCCCCGGTAACTGCCCACTGAGGACCATAAATAAGGGTGATTGATGATAAGCCCTCAGGGGAAGTTTTCCAGAGCCTAAAGGCAAGCATCGTCTGTGGTCTGGCTTTGACCAGGAACTGGAATTGGAAAGCTGGAAAGCATCATGACAGACCCCGTCCTGACTGCCTCTAGGACCACCACATGCTCCAATTTTCAGGTTCTATGTCACCATATGCCACTTGCCCATAACTCCCAAAATGACCATCCAAAAATGCAACTTCAGTCTCCATATCAACTTATAGGTCCGGTGTTCTCAAATAAGGGACCCATGCTTGTCCTGCTCGAATTCTCAGTTTCTAGGAGACAGAAGTCCTGAGAGTCAGCTCCTCAAGTCTGTACAAGGGAATTGGCATGCATCCACTCCAATGATCAGAGTAGTTTCTTTACTCTGGCAAACGAACAAAACAGGCATGTCTTCTGGGCCACAGCCTAGTTCAGTATCTGTGTATCAGTTTGCACCAAAGTATAGTCTGCCCTTGAAAAGCAAAATAAAAATCCGATGTTTCACAACTCTAACTGGTGCTATAATGTGTGAGCATCAGAAAAATGCAATTTAAAGTGAAATTAACCGTCAGCAAATTGGCAAAAATGGAAAAGTCGGAAAATACCAAGCAGGCACGTAGATGGGAGAGCAGGAATCTTAAATGTTGGTCCATCCGCATTAGTGAAAATTGGCCGTATCTATAAAAGTAGGCCCTGTGCTCCAACACGACCCCAAGATACCCTTTCTAGTTGTGGTTGCCTAGCAAAATGTCTGCTCAGGTGCAGTTCACTAACTAGGAAAACACACATAAGATCTGTTGTAACGGTGCCTCTAGGAGGAAGAGAGAATTTTAAAACTCGAGAAGGAAACGAGGGAAACATCAACTATTATATTTTACATCTTTTCTGTGTAAAACATTTGAAGATAAAATATTAATGTGCACAAACTCTGCGTGGAGAGCATAAGATTGTTAATATATTGCCTAGGCATTTAATATTTTGTAAGCTTGAAAATCAAAATAAATAGAGCGCAACCTTTTCCATTTTGAATGTAAAATGGAAACATGTTTTCTCATGTAACACATCAATCATTGCCCAAGAACTATGCGCATCCCTCCGACATTAGGTTCCACTATTATTCTCACCACTTGAGACTTCAACATGGAGGGGAGCGGAATCTGCGGTCTGCTGGCTTTAGTTTTGGCAGTAGGGTGTGGTCTGCCAGGCCAGGTTCCTAATGCGGAAGTCACATTGGGGTTGGCAGGATTTACAGCTGCCATAGAGAGAAACTACTGCATCTGGCCTTCAGTTGGGTGAACAGCAGCAGCAACAGCAGTTTCCCTATTGGATAGTTCTCTGGTGTTGCTTGAACGTGACTTTTGGAAATCTAACTTCACATCAGTGCTCTTATTTCAAATACTGTGAACCACACAGTATCTTCTTTACCCTTTTCCATTGTAAAATGTAATACCTATTCAGCAAAGTGAATATCAAATCATTGCTTAATGAAATATTATAAGGATAACCTTTGTAATCACTACCCAGGATAAGAAATAGAACTTGTCCTATACCCCAGATGCTAATTGCCACCCTCTCTTCCTCCTTAGAAGTCACCACTAATCTGACTTTTAATGGTTTCCTCACATTTCTTTATAATTTTATTAGTGGACTGTGCATCTCTAGATAATATAGTTTCCTGTTTTGTTGTCAAATCTCTTTTATTTTTAATTAAATTTATTGGGGTAACGGGTTAACAACATTATATAATTTTTAGTTATATGAGGTTATAATTTGACCTCTGTGTTCTCTACAGTGTGTTCTCTGTGTATATATACCTGTCTCTTCATCCATCTCTGTCTTTCTCTGTCCCTTTCTCTTCCCTCCTTTCCCTATGTTAAATAAGTGTCTCATTTAGCCTGTAGAGTTTCCCATAGTGTGCGTTTTGCTGACTGTATCTTTGTGGTGTAGTTTCACCTGCTGCGCTCTCTGTACTGCCTACTTCCTACACATTGAAATGTAAATATAAAGAATTGGTCATGTTCTGATTTCTTTATTTATTTAGGAATTCCATCATAGTTGGCGTTACGTTATTCTGTCAGAAACACAGAGTTGTCTTTCATTTTACGAGTTTACCCTCAGCAGATTCTCAAAGCCTGTTAGGAGGTGCCAAGTAGTGACATTCTAATTCAGTCATTGCTACTCTAATTACTATCTGGAATACATCTGCAGAGACATTTCTCTGCATGTATATCGTTATCCAGCAAAAGAGCTCCTAAAAAATAATGCTCAGATCTTATCCTTCATTCACAAGTCTTCAACAAGTCTTCAAAATACCAAATTGGTTTTCTATTGTATCATTTTGAACTCATATATTTAAACATACTTGATGTTTTAAAAAAACCACTATAGCTATTACACTTGCTGGTGTAAATAGTGCTGCAACTTTAGACACTAGGAGCCTCTTCAAGTTGCAGTTATCTAGTTCTGACCCTTGTGGTCTCTGAGGGCTTCAGTGGCATCTGCAGTGACAAGATGTCTCAGGATCACCTTGACCCCTGGAGGAGGCATTACTCTCAGATGCTTTTGTTTGTTTGTTTGTTTGTTTATCTGTTTGTTTGCTTAAGGGGAAAATTATATTTACTAAGTGCCATCTTGATTCCAGGGCTGGTCGTGATATTAGACTAGTCATTATCTTGGTCTTTTTAGTGGGCAGAACTAGAACACACACACATAATAATAATTTTAATTCAGTTTTAGAATGTCAGGGAGTTCACTTCAGCTTGTCTATTTTATATCCATATCTCATGTCCCTTCCCTGAGAAACTGGTTAGCAAAACCACCAGGGAAGGGAAGCAAAATGTCACAGAATTATATTTTGCTCAATCCTACATTACAATCATAGCAATCTCAGAATAACAATACCAATATTACCATCCTCAATCAAAATTATTACCAAAAGCAGATAAATATTTTTGTTTATATTTTCCCCATTCTTTCTCAATTTCTGAATATTTACATGGTGAAAACATAAAGACATTTTATACTATACTCTGTCTTTGTTGTCCTTATTTAGTATTACTTATAAGAGCAAATATATATTTAATATTCATCTCCAGTCATTATGCCAACATCTTTGTTCATTTTGTTTGAAGCCTACATTCTAGTAAAATATGTAGGAGTAACTTAGAGAAACATTATTCCCTAAGTTCATGCGTGCAGATAAGAGTTTGCGTGTGGCCTTGACACTGGAAAGTCAACTTGGCTTGATTTAATCTTTGGCTCACATTTTTGTAGTGTCCTTGTCCCCTCGCCCCAGCCCTTTGCAACCACTGATTGACCTCTATGGTTTATTTAACCTTTTGAGTCTGGATTCTTTCACAGAGCACAATGCAATTGAAATCCATCTTTGTTCATGTCAGCCCTGAATCTCTGAATCTGGAGGGTGGACTTTCTCAATGATCTTGCCTCTCCTCTAGTGTTTTGAGACCTTAAATAGTCTGGGCTCAAATTTCCATCCCCTCTGCAGGGATACAGGATGTTTTCCTTTTACATTTGCCTCAGGTGCAATTGATTTTTCTGTTTTTTTTTTTTGTTGTTGTTCCCTGGAGGGCTACAGGTACACCGCCTTCCTGCAGAAGCCTCCGGTTTTTGTCCTTTGAGCAAGGAGCCAAGTGGGCCTCTGTCCCTCCTTGGCATCTTGCCAGGATGGGCATTTCTCTAGTCCTGCCCATTTCATCTTCGTCTCAGGTGCCAGTGACTGCTAGAAGAGCCGGAGGGCAAGGGCAAGCTTCCCTCTTGGATTAAGGTCCCAATGGTTCTATACCCTCATGCTAGCCCACACTCTGTCTTTACTAATTCAAAAACCTTTTTTATCACCCTGACTGGTGTGGCTCAGTGGATTGAGTGCCAGTATGCAAACCAAAGTGTTGCTGGTTCGATTCCCAATCAGGGCACATGCCTGGGTTTCAGGCCAGGTCCCTAGTGGGGAGCATGCAAGAGGCAACCACACATTGATATTTCTCTCCCTCTCTTTCTCTCGCCTTTTCCCTCTCTCTAAAAATAAATTTTAAAAATCTTTAAAAATATATACTTCACCTTTAATTAAAAAAAAACATTTTTATCTGAATTTCTTCTTGCAACTTGTGTGGAGGCCCTGCTTTCCTCCCACCGCCACAGAGAAATGATGCTCACACCCTGTTTGTCCTTGGAGGTGCCCATCTATCCCATGAACTCAGGCTAGTTGGTGGCACTGCATATTCAGTTCAATAGTGGATTCAAGAAAAGTTTTGATATTGTAGATTATCTGTCTCTTTTTGTACTTAGCTGGAAGCCATGCTGTTCCCAGCTTTCCACACCTTCCATGGAAGTCAGAAGTACCAATATTTTTAATAAAGTTCTTTCCTGTTTAGTCAAACAGAGTCACCTTCTGTTGGAGTATGCCTAAGAATCATGATGAATGGAATGGAAAAACCAGAAAGATCATCAAAATGAACAGCAGTGGAATTCCAGGTTCAGTTAAATCAGAAGTGACTGATATTAAAAATTACTCGTGAACTATAACTAACCCTCAAACTAGCCGTGCTTTGTGATTTTTTTCACACTTTATTTTTTACAATAAAGACTCACAAACTCTGACTTTGTATATAGATTTACTATTTAAATGGGTCAAAATGATCTGTGAGTAAAACAATTTGTGAGAAAGAACATCTTTGTTTCTTTATGAAGAAAGTTTAACACTGCGGAAATCCATAGTCATGACAACCCACACAGCATAGCCACATTTAACCCTACTGAAAACCTTGGTTTTATCCTGATCGACCTACTAACTGCAGTTCACTTGGTCATAAGTTCAACTTTCTTATCAGACCAGGAACGGGATACAGCATAATATCTGAACAATTACTTTGAGGACTGAAAAATGACATACCTTCCCTTTACCTACAGGCTGACTCTCTTTTTCAAGGTGCCTTCATGTCTCATTACAAACAAGGTCTGGCACAAATAATGCTCCCTTTATTACATAAAAACCTTTTCTTACAAAATCATAAGCATGTGATTCTGTAATATAACAATATCACACTCAAGCACACCATATGACATTTTAGGTGAAATGTTCAAATTGCTGTTCTGCTCCTGCGAGACTCACATAACCTACCAACCACAGTCAATGAATGGCGTTACTTCTGCCAGACCCCGCGTTTTCCCCTTCTATGTACCAACACCGGACTTCATGAGGCTGGGACCAAGAACTAAAGTTCACCAGGAACCCATAAATGTCTCTGCTCCTTTCTGAGAATCTCCCTCCTTTGACTTTTCCTTTGAACAGTTTAAACATTTGCCTGGTTCCCTCATATCATGAGTAAAATATCATGTCATGGGAGTTAAAATATTTTTATATATGTATGAGTTGTGGTTTTCTATTTCTAAATATTATTCTCTGTCACCAGTATCACCTTCCTGGGCTCTCTTTTTACTTGGGTCAGGTTTATGGTAATCTGATCATTCTTTTTATCACAAAGTCAAGAAATCTTGAATACAATTAGAACTGAAAGAAAAAATACTCAAATTCTCTTGTGGCTCCAATCCTTTTGTTGATATTAGAGCTAGTGATTGGTGCCTCCTCAAGGGCCTTGCAGCTTTCACTGCTGTGTTCACAGACCCTAAAGTGTTTGTAACATCTGTTCAATGTTTGGTAAATTTAATCATGAATATCAACTTTCAAAGTCATTTTCTGACTATACACTACTTGGAAAAAAATAGAATAGGTCAATTAAATCAGCATGTTAAAGCCTAATTTTTTTTAAAGAAGGAATTCAATTTTTAAGATAGTTTGGTGAATATAGACATTTTTAAAAGATTTTATTTATTTATTTTTAGAGAGAGGGGAAGGAAGGGAGAAAGAGAGGAACAGAGACATCGATGTGAGAGAAGCATAGATCTTTTGCCTCTCGCATGCCCCCAACCAGGACCTGGCTCACAACCCAGAAATGTACCCTGACCAGGAATCAAACTAGCAACTTTTCAGTTTGCAGGATGATGCCCAATCCACTGAGCCACACCAGTCGGGGATCAAGTCTAATTTTTATCATATTATGGCCTATTGGGATGGGAGGGAAGATAAATATACTGAGTTTAATATAAAGTAACTATAGAAACTAACATTAACTTGAAAATAAGAGAAGAAAACTTTGAGAAGTTCAAACCACCTAGACCCCTAATACTTAAAGGGAAGGGGTTGGGGAAGGAGAAATAGCAAATCTTGTAAAGGAACAAAAATGGAATAAATCTTGCTAGTGTTTCCTCACCATTGACACAACACTGAGAACATCCAATAGGAAGTGGGATCCTGTATTTGTTCTGTGAGGAGATGGGAGGAAGGAAGGTGGCCTTATCTTAGTATTATTCTAATTTAAATAATATTTTCTGTGTATTCTTGACTACTATATAGGCATTTCATTTTATTTTTTCCCTAGCATTTTTTAAAAATTGAATTTAGATTTTTTTCTCTCTTTTTCAAGAAATCTTCTGTTCAGTGTCTCCAAAGAGAGATGAGGAGGCTTTGGAAGACCAGAAAGGGACCCAAAAGGCAAAGCTAGCAAACTATTCATGTCAAGAAAATTTAGTAATTCA
>VMDR010018184.1:0-19397 GCA_007922815.1 Macrotus californicus | reverse complement strand
GGGGAAAAAAATAAAGTTTTATTTTGTTTAATAAGATCATATTTTCTATTATATATACAAATAAGTCATAGTTTTTAATAAAAAGTGGATCAGCAACATAGATTTTAAACACTTGCTAAATTAATTAACTGATTAATCAACTGTAAAAAATATAGGATGTATAAACTATGTCATAATAAACCAATAGCTGATTTCCTAATGGGCTTATGGGCCTGGTATAGCTACAACTCACCCTGATGCAAGTGGAAAACATGAGGAATACGGTAGAGTAATAAATTAGCTTGAAATATCCGTTATGATCCTTCAGCATCTTTAATTCTATGGCTCTTGCAGAGAGCACAGAGGCATGACCTGGCACTGGCCAGGGCGACAGGACCTGCTCCTTCCTTCCCTAGCTTTAGAGGGCATAAAGGAAAGACTAGTGGCTAAAGACCTGAAGACCTAGTACCAGAATACTTCCTTTCAAAAAACCAGAAGGATAATAATCTATCGTGTATTCCCTCCACTGGGAATAATAATTCTAAATTCCAAAGAAAAAAATGATAACCAATAACCTAACTAGATTAAAAAGAATAGACAATAAGTAGAAAGGTATACTAAAAATATAACAGTTAGTTGACACCAAAAAGACCCAGAAAACTGCTGACATATGACAAATTCATTGAGAACTGGCTCCATTGTAAAGGGTCAGCGTTGGAAAGTCCAGGCATCAGAGTGTGAAGGAGTTGGTGGAAGAGAACTGCTCGGGATCAACTTTGGAAACTTAGGAACACAGACTGACGTCTAACAGTGTGGAGAGTCCATGGAGGACAGCTATCCCCATGACAGCTGGTGTGAAGAAACACCCCATCTTTTTTGCTAAGGCATTACTTCACAAGTCAGTTTTGACATGTAACATAAACAAACTCTTCCCAATGTTGTTTGAAATTATGCAAGGATAAATAAAACACTTAAAATGTAATTAAAGCTCACTTCTATTTGAAATGTAAATATTTAATGACTTTTCACATATACAAACCTTTAAAAAATACTAAAATTTACAAACATACAGGAATGATGTGAGTCTAGGAAAGTTATTCCCTTCTATGCAAATAATCAAAAAGAGTTAAAATTGTGTGTTGCCTTTATGATCTCAGTGATCTGCAAGCAATCCTATGCCTAGTAAATCCTGAAAGGCAGTCAGGACACTCATATGTTCACGGGGGTTGTCCTTTTTCCTACTGCTATTCCTACTTCTAAAGTTTCCACAGCACAGGTATATTGTACAAAAATTACTTAACAAATTAATGAGACATAATATTAATACATTCTCATTGGAGCTAAAAATTTCCCCCCAAAACTGAAAAATACTTCAGATTAGATTCTGTAACTTCCTCCCTACCTCACCATCCTTTGTTCCAGCTCTGCCACTATAAAGCCCCATGGATATTTTTTGGTGAGGGTCGGAATCACTTCTAGTTTTTCTCAAGAAGTGCCCTGGGCATTTTGGATAAAAATGATCCTTTACTGTCTGGGATTATCTCACCTTTCAAGCACTTAATATTCTTCACTCTTCCAGCCACTTACTGTTGGTGATTACTCTCTTCTAATCATTGTAACAACTCAAACACACACTTTTCCCTAGATCCCTAATATAGGCAATAGCGACGTTTTTGAGAAATGCCTGTGTTTTCTATTGCATGGCAGATGATTAGAGTAGAAGGGAAAGGAAAGAAACCAATGCTCCCCAGTGGGGCTTTGTTACATCTTCTATAATGTGGCCACAACCAAGCTCTTTCTGCAGTGTCCACCAGAGCTAGAAAGGCATGCTCCTCCCTAAACCAACCACGTGTCTGGGGTTCAGTCAAGGCTAACCTTCTCCAGGAATCCCCTGGATAGTTTACCCAACATTAATCTCTTATCTGCTGCAGTCCTTCTATGAGTGCCTGAGGTTAGGAAAGAAACTCACGGCAGCCCTCATTCCTCTGGTTAAGATTATTTGTTGATTAAATGAATTAATATATGTGAGTGCTTCTAAGAGTTCCTGGCACTGATAACTGTTCAATAAATGCTATATTCATCATCAATAATTTTCTTTATCATCATCATCACCATCATTGTCATCATCATGTGTGATTTCCTTTCCAAGAACAATATATCAAATAATTTTATCCAAAGGCTGGAGCCTGGAAGCTCACAATGATTACCCCTCAGGCTACTATATGCCATGCTCTGTATAGAGCAAGTTGTTCCTCCTTCAGTCTGGTGATGATTGATTTAAGACAAACAGTATTGCCCAGTAGTCAAAATTTTAAGTTGCACCCATGCTTCTAGTAGACACAATGATTCTGTTCCTGGTAATGTATTTTTCCAAAAAACAATTACCAAAATTATTCACAAATATATGTTTTTAAAAATATTTGTTGAGTTGTAAAACCAAATACAATGTAAAATTTGTCACACATATTCCTTTGGAAATTTTCTGCATGCACCGAACAGTTAAAGTTTCTTAAAATACAAGACTGGTGACATTTGAACCAGAAATATTTTTTCATGGCTTAGTAAAGCTTTCTGTAGCAAGTGAGTCTTTTTTTTTCATCAATTGAAGACTCTCTTTCTAGGATTCAAACTTAGAATCAAATGTCTCAAAACTGTGCACTGTCAATTACATCTATGAAAGATTTGATATGTCTTTAAATGATAATCCTGGGGCACCTGTTGACTGGGCCTGTGTTGGTAGAGACTACAGACCCTTAGTGGAGTGAGGTCAATTGGTAGTTAATGGGGAGGGGACTCTAGTGGTAGGGTTCTAGGTAATTACTTTTAAAAGATCTAAAATTGGTGTTTACCAGACAAATAAGTATAAACTGAAGGTCAGCTGCGTTCTGACCCCTAGGACTTGGTTATCCCTGTTCTGACATTCGGCATCTCTGATACAGAAACACTGGAGTTTGAGACCCAGGACTGTCTGTCCACGGCTCTCCAACTCCTATATAGTTCTAGCAGCGTGTGCTGCTGCACACAGCTCGCCATAGCCCTCAGTCAAGGTGCAGCGGGACTGAGAGGGAGATAGCTGGAGAGGTGAGTCTGAAGTGAAAAATGAGAATGATTCTAAGATAAAATGAGGTTTGTTACATTTCAGTGTACAGACTTACTTATAAAACAACTTGACTTTCCTTTATAGGAGTTTCCTTTATGTAAACTTAACTACTGATAACCTGTGTCCCTGCCAACTGGTAAGTGAGAAGGGTCACCCAGAGCAGAAGACTTTTAGGGAGGGCGTTACATTAAATTATTAACAAATGATTGCATCCTTCTTAGTTTTCTCTAAAGAAAAGAAAACGTTACAAAACAAATGGCTCAAACTAGGTCCATTCATTAGTCCTTGCTAAGTGTCTGTGCATTGTCTGGGCTGCCACATTTTATGTCCCAATTTAAAAGTCATTCAAGTTCATATTCTTCTTAGTTGCAATATGTTCAGGATCCCTGGGGAGTTTATGAACCAGATGGCTGGCAAACATGCAGAATTCCACCTATTCTAACTTCTTTTCTTAAAATAATTGAGTTTCTCCTCTTCATGTATCCTTTAATGAAGAGCAAATTATGCAAATCTGAAAATGCTATTGCTGCTTGTCCAAGTTTTGGTGGGTGATTTAATACAAGTTAGTCTTATTAAGTATGGGAAGAAATTGGGATCATAAGGTAAATTTCCTAATCCCCAGCTTGCTATATAAATAAGTAGAAATGCATGTTACTTGTCCAAATGAAACTTGAAAGAGTCTGCGAATTTTAAAAGCAGACCAAACTTCCAGATTTGACTGCAATGTCTCCTGATGGGCTTAGTCAAGAGTGTGTATGTATCAGCAGTTCTCAAACTCTTCTCTGCCTCCTCTCACACGACAAACACATAGAAGTTCATGATGCGGTACAAGAGTATGTTAAAATACCAGTTAGCATCTTTCCTCCCAAGTACTGAATGTGTTCACTCACACCCTGAAGGCTTCCTCCCTCCAAGTTCCGGGGTCAGACACGAGTCACCCCTGCAGGGCCTGAAAAAGAAACCTAAGATACTCAACCCTTCAACAGCACTGGCTTAACTGGAGACTGAGAGAGTCCAGCGCCTTCTTGCAGTGGGTGTTAAGGCTCCCCAGTGGACGAGAGGAGAGGAACTGAGGGACGGCCATATGGACAGAAGAGCAAATAAAGAGAACCAGAACGTCTCTGCATGTTGTCCCTATTGACACGAAGGAGGGGTGTGGGCCTGAGTCAGTGCAGAATTGTCCTGTGAGGCCACCACTCCTTAGCTTTCCCTGCCTTCCAGTTACAGAGGTAACAGTTCCTTTACTTGCTGCTTCCAAGGGCACATTCCAGGAGCTCTCCATTCGCTCTGTGAGCACGAACGGGGTCCCCATGCCAGCCCCAGTGCAGGGTCCGCCTCCAATATTCCACCTTAGAGTTGGCTTCTGCGGATTGCTCCTGGGAGTCTTACATCTTCTTCTGCTGGTAACAGACTCTAAGATGTAGATTGAGTGCAGGAAGTTTTTAGCATAGTCCACTGAGAAATAACACCTGTGAGGAGCCAAGAGCAGCAGAATTGAGCAGAGGGAGAAGCTGAGTGGCAAGGCTCTTACAACAGAGGCTTCAGCCAAGCCCACAGGCAGTGAAGAGGTCAAATGGATCTGTAGGCTTGTGCTGACCTGAGGGAAGGGCCAAGGTCTTTGTGTCCCTGAAGTGACCCATCCTTGGAAGTAGGCTTCTCCAAGGAGGCTCTTCAGCAGAAGCCAACTTTTACTGAGGGACTTAGATGTGAGTTTTCAGCAGCCAACATGATCAGAAGCTGGGAGAACAAGTGTCTCTTAAAATCAGGTCCCCCGATCTAGGGCCTTTAGTCTTGATACCCCTGCTGTCCTTTGGTAAATTGTCAAAGTCTAGCAAATCGTTTTTGCCAGCCCTCTCCTGTCCGGTCATACTTTGTACTTGTCTGCCTGGAGCAGGCTAGGGCAACTGTAGTGATAGGTTGAGAAATGAGAGATAGGAAGGCCAGGACATGAGAAGAGTCACCTGTGCAGCATAACTATCTCCGGTGAAGTTGTTTGAGGTTTCCAGGCAAGGCAGGACCAACTTCTCCAATAACAAAGAAGGGGCTGCTCCCCCGGCAGAGGAAGCGCTCTGGAGAGCAGGACACGGCATCATCCAAACTGTTAGGAAGCCTCCCTTTCCAAACCCTCATGGTCTTCCTCTCTCCCAGCCACACAACAGATCCAGTGAAGCTACACATTCAACTCATCTAACCATCAGCAACTCCCAGGCCTTGTTTTCTCGATGATAGCTCTGTGGTTACAAAAGGTTAAAAAAAATATTTTAAGACAATCCTGATCATGCCTTAAGCCAAAAATTAAAAATTTGAGTTTATGAATTTTTTTCTTTGCCGCCTTTCAGACCAGTCAGAAGCAGGCAGCCCACATCAACATTCCTGCTAGAAGGAACTCTGTACTAGTACCACATTAACTCCGGAGGAGCGGGTCTGCACCGTCCCTGATCGCCAGGAGCACGGCGTCCGAAAGACAGTGTTTACGACTTCCACAGGGTTCATTTTCGTCCACCTAGTGCATCAAATGACCGGTTTTCAAGGTTCTGATGGGCATTAGCCACGGCAATAAGATACTTAAGTTCTGAAAACCTTTTGACACATTCTGTTCAAACAAAAATCTAAAGCTAAGGAATTGCACGAATGACGTCAAAGATCAATAATTATATTCAAGAAATAAATATTTTAAGTAAGGAATTTCCCTATCAGCATTGAAGAGGAACTTAATTTTTTTCACTTGTATATGCCTTTTTGAAGTGTTGAGGGCAGGGAAACTTCTAGTGATTTCAAAGCAAATTCTAAACTTTCAGGATCGGCAACCACCTCAGATGGTACAGGTGACTGCTGCTGAGCAGTGCTGGAGAGACGGGATTAAGGTCCACAGTCAGACAGAAAACAAACATGTTCAAGTAAGTCAAGATTAGTCTAAGAAAGAATTTTTTTAAAAACTGATATACTAAGATAAATTGATTTAATTGCATTTAAAAATATGACTACTTGGCCCTGGTCAGTTGGTTGGAGCATCATCCCATACACCAAAAAGGTTGTGGGTTCGATTCCCAGTCAGGGCACATACCTAGATTTTGATAGGATCCCCAGTCCAGGCTGTGTTTCTAAATAAGTAGTCCCTAGACAGAAGTTAAGTTGTGATTTCATATTTAAACAAAAGGACATGTTGGAAAGAATTAAGTTGCTAACTGGCGAAACTTCTGGACAAAATGCTTTAACTAACAATGTGTATGCAAAGCTTTAGAAATCAAGGTAGGGTACCAGCATCCAGAGTTAATTGGCTATGATGAGATGTCAAACTGGACTAATAAACTACTTTTTAAATAATGATCATGACTTACATATAAAAAGTAACATAAATATACTTTAAACCACCACGTAAAATTACTTTTTAAATAGTCCACACAGGATTTCAAGTGTATTACCAAAAAATGAAAACAGAAAAAGAGAAAAGCACTGTTGCAAACCACTTGTAAATACTCTTTAATTCTATATAGGCCCAGGACACGATGTTTATAGTGACATTCTGATTAACATCTTAACACCCTAAAGCTATCCTTATAGGGGTTAAGAACACATGTCAGACACACACATTTTTATTCTTATATATGCACATGGCTCAGGTGTATGAAGAGAGGGCTGTTTTAGCAATCAAAGCCGTGAGGTATCCAGCAGACTGCATTAACTGTCTTTGTGAGCAAGAAGGAGACGTACAATGTGCATGTGAAACTTAGAAAGTGAACATGGAGAAAGCCTAATATTAAATGTCTTTGGCCTCTGTGTTGCTCCACCACACCTCTGCTCTCCTCTGCGTGTGGCTCTTTCCCCCAAATCCCTGTGTATTCCTAACGTTCCACCACCCCAATGTCTCTTTACTTTACTTCCTCCAAGTTCTCATATTTCACCCCAATCTATTACACAAATGATTTTCCACAATAAGAACACTTTCCCCTTTAACAGAAATTCCACCATCAATGGTTGAGATCACTTCTTCAACCCACTACCCAGCAAAAATCTGCAGCCCACAGGCAGGTCCACCTCACTGAGGTTTAAGTCCTTGGACATTAAAGATGTTCCTGATTCTCAAGCAGACAGGCTTGGAGGAAGGTCCTGCTCAGGGCTTCTTCTGTCCCTACCGTATGGTCTATATTGTCTGCTTCTCCTCGCCGGTGTCCCAAATTGGCCTGCACCAAATGTATCACATCATTGGGTTAGTGATAATATACCACCTATGGAGAAATACCTTTCAGCCATTATTAACACAGTTCAGTTTTTCTGGGAAAAAAAGTCTGTGTTCAGTTTGCCCACAGCCCCGCAGGGCCAGACTGAGAGATTCACTCTCTGCTAATTCCCATCTGCAAATGCACCCTGCGGGAATGGCTGGGAGGACTCAGGCAGGGGCTTTTCTACCTGGAGCCACGCTGGCCACCAGGTCCCCAGACTGCCGCAGGCCTTGGTGAGGGCAGGTGGGCACTTCGTCAAAACCTCCTCTCACTCCCTACAAACCCTATGACTAAGTCCTATAAAACATTATGATGCATCGTCCTGCCTGCCAGCCCCTAGAAATCCTTGATTTAAACCTAAATATCAGCAACAGGCTTAACAAAACTCAAGGGTAACAATAGAAAGAACAAGGCCTATGTCATCAAGAAAGACACTAGAAAAACAGAAAATAAACAAACATCAGCCTATACATTTTCTATCTTTACCATGGAAAAGAGCCTAAATAAAAGCCATTTTCGGCACAAAAATCTTTTTACAGTTACCCTGCCCCCTGAATTTACCTCCAGTCTATCATCTAAGCACCTCCTTCAAAATACTTCAGTTTTGCAAACTAAAACAATGAATCAAATACGGCATTTTTAACAGTGATAACAGACAAACTCGGCTTCTTCCACAAGCCAATTCTCAGATATTTACAACATGCCCCCAGGTTCTGATCTATGTAGTGAATTAAAAGCCCATTTAGTAACTTTATTTGACAGCGAAGCTGTCTGTAAGCCACCCTGGGCAAAGGATACAAATGTCTGCGTCGCTCACAGAGAGCTATAACTCACAAACAACTGTGCAATGTTTAGTCTTGCTTTCTTTGGCCTATAGACTCTGCCATCCGTTATGTGTTTAGTGCCTATTTGCCAAGGCACTAAAGACAGGCTCAGAATAAAGTATCCATGAACACACTATTTATTAAAAGGAAAAGGAATTCTGGGAGAGTCACCTTTTCAAAAAAGGCATTGTACATTTGACCTTTACCGGTGAATAATAGGGTTGCATTTGGAACATAATTACGTGACCTAAACCGTGCTCTCAGCACAACGTTCTTCACAAAACCCAACATACTTGATAAAATAAGCTGAAAGTTCCCAGTTTAAATAAGCAAACTGAGAAGTGTGTAAGGGTGTATATTTACTGATTCCTTTTAAAGTGCTCGTAGAATTGCAGAGGATCTACTGCAGTTTTGACTTCTTCCCTGTCTGACTGATTTGGGTCCTTTTTCATGTCTCTGAGAACTGTCCCTCTATGTCCGTCTCAGACCTGGACCTGCATTTGTAGGGCACCGAGGCCAGACTCCTCACTTCCCAATGGTCTCTATTTGCTCATCCTCTGCCTCCCCATCTCCCACACCCTGGAAGTTCTTCACAAGTAAGCAGTCTTCTTCCCTAGTGACATTTTCTGTAGGTAGGCATCTATGTAAAGATACACACACACACACACACACACACACACACACACACACACACAGGATTTGACCTAAAATCCCAAGTCACTTACCTGGGGTCATTCACCTGACCCTAGTGTCCCCACCAGTGACAGATCCACCACACCTGCCCACTCACCTCAGGCCCCAGATACACCCAAACTAACAGTTGTTCCCCTTACAGTCAGGAATGCTCATCCCCACCTGTTCTCCCTATAAAAATCCCCCAAGGCCTTTTAGAGTCACTTGAATATCATGTATTTCAGCACATCTATTTTATCTCTCTGGGACAGATATAAAAGCTCCTCATCCACGCTTCTCATAATTCCCCACACACATAACTGCATTGGTGCAGTTGTTGCTTTTCATGTATTTTTAAATGTATCTGCCTCCTTGTTATATTATCAACTACAGGACAGCAAGAACCACACTTAATTAGCTTTTGTATTTTTATACAATCACACTACTTGAAAACATAACTTTAATTGCACTATTATATACCCTAAACTGGGAGCTAATCCTTTCAAGTGACAAAGAAAAAGAAAGAAATATTTCTGCTTTGAGGACTGAAGTGCCTGTATATATCTATTAGCATACAAAGAATACATAAATGCAATGAGAGAGGCAGGGGCAAAATGGAAAATGAACGCGATTAAGGGTTTGAATGAACCACTGAAGTCCTACACAAATTGTGACTACTTTTGGAGGAGTCTTTGGGATTTTACTAATAGATACTCTCCTCTCAGAAAAGGGTCTGCTTGTGCACATGAACACACACATAAACTCCTTCAAGACAGTTTTAAAGGGTCTTTTGCCCTTGAAATGCATCCATGGATTCCAGTGGAGAGCTTTTGAGCTCTTGGGCTAGGAACCTCCGAGCGTAGACTAAGAACACAGCGTCTTTGAAAATGATGTGAGAGGCAGAAGAACCCTGTAATACAATGAACAGTAAGCTTTAGGAGGAGTGGAAGTTCACAACAGGAAAGACAGATAGTGTCCCTTTGAACCACACTGGCTAACATAGCTTTTGCCCCAGGGTTTGTTTGAATTTTACTTTAAGCTATATCTGGCTTATCATTACAACTAGCTGCCGAGGCAGTGTGGGTTTGTTGCAATTGTTGTGATATCTTTATGAGACAAAAAGATACAACCAATTAAAGGCCTCTATCCTTTTCTCCTCTGAAGATGGAAGACCTGAGAGTGTTAGGAGTGAGCTGTTTTGGGGGGAAATGTCTAAGGTGTAGAGTAGGGGGTTGGAAGAAAAGAAGGAAATGGCTCCAAGAGAAGATAGATGAGATGTTAAGTTTATTTGCACCATTAAATTCATACTTGGAGGAGCATTGCCATCCTTAAAACTTTTCAGTAGAAGTGGGAATGAGTAGGAGCAAGCAAAGAGGATGAAATATGGAAGAAAAAGGAAAACAAACACAGCAAATGAGATACAGACAAATGTTAAAATTATATGGAAGACTTAAAGTAAGAAACTACTACTTGGGGGAACTGTGACATGCCAGCAGTGAGAAATGAAAGCACGTTGTGTCCACAGACTGCAGCAAGGAGCAGCCCGCTCTGCGTGCAGCCACTGTCATTCAGCAAGCCCCGGGCTTCCTCTGGAGTCCCATCTAGCTTGCCAGAACACAGAGTTTCTTCTTGGAGACTTCCAAGGATTCTGCTTGATTTTCACCATTTCACAACCTCAATAATCCCAGGACATGATCATTTATTTAGCCCTCCCACTATGCCAAATACTGATCTTTATATGTATATGGTTTCACTTAGTCCTCACAGATATTCCACGGAGCAGGTGCTGTTACCATCCCAATTTGGAAAACAATATGGAAAACAATATGGAGGTTAAGGAAGTGTTAACTTTGTCAAGGTCAAACAGCTCCTGAATGCAAAGACGAAAGGATTTCTCCTCCCAGCACTCATGGACCTGGAAAGCAGTTGCAAACCTGGACTAACTGGTTAGCCAGTTAGACTGAGACATGAAGTCTGGAGTGTAAAATGATTTTTCTAACACTATGGCAGACCAGACAATGAAAACATGTTCAGCAACCCAGAGAAACTTCAAAGTAACTTACATTCTTTATTTGAGTAATGTTTCTTAAGAGCCCATTCCCTCCCATCCACTTCCTTACCAACCTGCAGCTTCTCTGGGCTTTTCTCACACTAACTGCCTGAAAAACCTCCTTTTTCAGTCCAAGTCAACATCTCTCTGGCCCCTTTACTTTTTTCTCTTGGTCAGACTTTTGACAATTCTCCCAATTTTGAATCACAAAAGCCAACTATGCAGAACCTCTGAGACAGTGAGATAAGCATGCCGCCTCTGGATGGACTGTCACCTCCTGGCACCAGACATACATAGCACGGTAGACTGAGCACAGGTTGAAGCTCAGGTCCACTCTCCCTCCTGCCCCAGGTGTTGTTGGGAAGCCCCCAAACTACAACACTGACCAGCAGCTGCCATCAGACACCGGAAGAACTCCTCAAGAGAAAAAGCAAAGAAAACTGAGGGTGGATGGGGGGCAGATCACTCTTGAGCTGGCAGGAAGAAGAAAGAGCCTGAGAGCCCCCAGAGTGTAGTCACTTTGGTTCTGGGATATTTGTTTGTATGTTGTTCCTTTCAACTAGCTTTAAATGTCATAGGGTTTGGGAGTTTATTTTGTATAATAGCAATAGGAAAACACTGATGAGATATGATGAAGAAAGTGACTTATCTACACACATTGGAAGATAGTTTTGTTGCCATAGATAGTTAACTAGTTGTTAATAAGAAAGCAAAGGGAATTAATCATTGGGCTTAATACACTGAAGAACACCAGCCCGTATGCTTCACCAGGATGATATAGCTTCACATCCCATGGGATTATAGCATTGCTCATCCAAGGAAATTAATACTCCTCCCTCCCACCCCCCAGTATACTGGATTCTGGGGGAGAGGGGGACACAGGGGTAGGTGCTTACCAAAGAGGCCTGTCTGTCTAGCCTGGGGAAAGATGGAATTGTTGGGAGATGGACTTATCAAAAGCCCACAAAAGCTTGAAAAGTTGATTGTTTTTTGTGAAAAAGCACCTGGTCTATCCCAAACCCAAGCTAATATAATCCCAAGGGAATGAAAGAGCTCTCACTCTCTCAGTCTCTCTGTTTCTCTTTCCCTTCCCCACCCAGTAATGCACTCAACCAGGCATTTGCCGTTCTCTCTCACCCAGGAGCACATAACAATACAGGCCTAGCAGCTACAGGGGCCCACAGCAGATGGTGTGGGCTCCAAAAGATTAAAGTTCAATATGAAGCAGAAACTCTGGACACTGGCTGTTGTTTTGGCCTTACTGAGGACATGGTTGGACATTTTCCATGGTGAGACTGATGGAGAGGGGACACAGGGACAGCCTTCCACACAAATAAACCACATTACCACAGTACAATTTCTCATGCATGGGTCCCTGGAATGCTTTCTTGCGATCCCATGGAAGAACACAATTTCCACCCACAACCATAAGGTAAAGGAGAGACCAGAGAAATGAAGGGTGATGAGTGAAAATGGAATATTTTATTTGTTTTTGTCCTATTTTCCTAATCCTTAGAAAAAGGAGTTTTGCAAAGACACACACTGTCAGACATTACTATGAAGTAATGCATTCAAGTTGCATTATGGGAGGAGGTCAGTATTAGCAATGTTTTGGCTATGCTCTGTTTGTAATCATGGCAAAGATATCCACTTGGACCTCTCAGACATAATTGGATAAGATTTCCATCTAGCCCAGTGCCTGGCACATGGTAGTCAATATTTATTCACTACATAAACAATTATCTGTTGCTCACATGAATAAATGCAAATGGCAGTCATGATTAGGCAGATAAGGTCATGCACTAGTGACATTTAAGTTATTCCTGTTACATAACTTTATCTATTCTAATAGGCTAGTGATACCAGGAGATATGGAACTTTCATTTAATAACTATGGAAAAATAAAAGAACATCAAATTTGAGAAGATCACAATGACATTGATTTAGGATGTTGATTGAGCTTTAGGGCTGGAAGATTTTGTTATGTCTGTGATAACTGGCTATTCCCACATGAAGACAAGACTGAATTACTATCCATTATTAAACTAAATATTATTGATGACTGCTTTGGGCCAGGGATTATAATAGAGATTATACCGAAATGACAGGAGGGAGCAAAAGTCATCCATACCTAAATTAGACATAAGGAAGTCACATCTGGGATAAACAGTATAATACAATGTCAACAGCAGCATAATTGAGGTATATACTGAGTCTATATACTGAATCATAGTAGATCAAGGTGGAAAAGAGTGAATGAGTTATTGGGGTGAAAGAGGGGAGCACTCCTCATGGAAAGGAGTATTTTGTACAGAATTGCCGGTGCATGGTGGTAATTAAAAGCAGGCTGACCTTTAGTCAGTTTTATTATTGTTTTTAAATTTTCCACAGATGATGTACCCCCTGTTTGCCTGCCACCAGAGCAAATTACTCTTCTTCCCCCCCGCCCCACCTCCTATCCCCTTGGCATCCACTGATACCAAGTGTTCCACTCACAAAAGGAAAATAGAGATTGATTTTCTCCAAGGAAGCTACAGAAAGAAAACTAGGATCAGTGACATTTAAACTGAATTTTGATAAAAACTAAGATTTCATCTAGTTATCTAGAATTAGAATATCATAAAATATTAATTCCCTACTGGATTTTTTAACACGTGCTTCTGTGTGGGGTATTACTATTCATTCACACCTCTAAGCAGTATTTTCTACAGCTAAAATCAGCTAGAGTTACCACTGCTGTTCTTCAATACAGTAAGTCAATACTTTTGCTCACTCTGCCTTTTCACTCTTGGGAATACCAAGTGTTGCTCCAAGAGGAGAAAGGGACCCTGACTGTGGCCCACAAGCTCCTGTCTTTCCACACACATACAGGCAGGTTAGTTTCCCCAAGAAGCTGACTCTGAGGCAGACTAACGTGTAGCACATTTATTAGGAAGTAGAAGGAGGAGAAGGAAAGAGAGAGAGGGTGGGGCTGTGATGCAGGCTTGATAAGCAGCTTTATCTGGTCCTGTTCTGGACATAATGGCCCTGCCAAGTTGTCCCACATTGTGCTGAAATGACTGAGCCTTTATAGACCTGTCAGTCAGTGATTGTGGACAACCCTAGGGAGAGCAGACCCTTAGGCCAGGCTGCGACACCTACAGCATTGCAATGCCTGCAAGAGAATAGCTGAAGGCTAGCTTCTGACCCCCCCGCCCAGCAAGCCTTCTTAGAGGGGAATCTGGGGGGTCCATTTTCATGTTGATCACGTATACCTCCTTGTCTTGTGCAAGCTGCACTGTTTTGGACACGTGCTGTACTTAATACCCAAAGAATCCAAGCACCACCATCCTGACTGCCCCTTTGCTAACAGAATGCCTTCAAAGTCTCTAGTTAAGAAAAGTACTGCCTTCCACCCAGTTCTTCTCAAGCCATAGGCACCAAGTAGGTCATTATCCTGAAATGCTGTTTATTCCGGAGTACACCCTCGCTGTAGCTTGTACCAGCCCTGAAGAGGTCAGCCCTTTTCCGCCGTCTGCCCCATCACCATTCTAGAGAAAAGGGTCATTTCCCCTCACTTAACTACACTGTTGATTTTTTCCGCATTTGTTCCCAGAAAGAGCAGCAAATGCTCTGTTTGGAGGCAATTGCTACATACACTCATATGGTCACATTTAGTTGTGGCATTTTCATACACCATTTTATTATTATTATTGTCATTATCATTATCATTATCATCATCATCATTATCTTTCTCATGGACTATTCAAGCATTGTGTTGCAACAGGTTGGTGTACAGATGATCAGTCAGATGGACTATGACAGGGAGGGAAAATCTTGTGTTCACTTGGCAGGGGAGTTATTTGAGGCAGAGAGTTCACTTTTCCACTTTTATTTCACTGGTGTGTTTGTCAGAAGAAAGTGGGATAGGTTAAATTCTACTGGGACACTATACAAAATAGGAGTTTGTTTTATAAAACATTCCTAGAGACTCAAATTATATATATATATATATATATATAAAGATTATATATATATAATCTGCAGGCAAAACTGATGCCTTAGGAAAACTGTTTCTCTAGAGAGAACTTCAGTGCTATTCATTACCCAAACTTATGGCTCTGTTAATTTTCAATTTCAGTTTATCTGGAGGGTGTTTTCCTCCACTCTCTTTGACAGCCTCTCAGATGGCAGTGGCTGAGAACTGGAGGTGAGGAGGGTAATAATCTGCACTAGGAGGCATCTTGGGCTCTGAGTGTGGCCATTTAGGAGTATCAAGCACAGAGGGTCCCAGATTGAGGGATTTTAAAGACCAGAAACACTTCCAAAATTAGACCACCAAAATAAAGCTGCCTTTTAATTTTGCAAATAAGAATTATTAAAATAAAAATGTCTACCTACTAATGTTATTTCCACAAAATACAGGACATTTTAATACCAACACAAAACAGAAACAGTTTTTAAAGGCCCAGTTCCTTAAGATAAGCATCTTTAGCTACAGAAAAAACTTACTACATGTCTTTAATTTTCTGATTTTCTTAATTTTCTGATTTCACTACAAATGAAAGTTACTTCAGTCTCCCTTAGCCCTTGCAGATGGGCAGTGACTACCATTTTTGTTTGCTGCTACTTTCCTCAGCCTAGCACAGTGCCACATGATCACGCATATATTGGTGTGGAAACCCCAAATCAAAATAACACAGATCATCTTCCCTTTCTAGGGAAGAAATTCCATAGATTTTACTTTGAGAACATTATCTCATCTCCCTCCTTATCCGACATTGCCAGCATTATAAGTAAAGGATTCTTAAGGCTTATCTTGGAGAACTTATCACAAACAAAGGTGGAAAAGATGTGTATAGGAAGGGCTTCCTGGGCCCTTCCTATAAGGATGGACCGCATATATCACAAGTTTGCACTGGGGTGGCCACCCCAGCTAAAGAAGGATTAGAGAAGCTTCAGTTTCTGGTTCTACATGTAAGGGGCTTGGAAGCCACTATGTTGTCCTAACAACAAGTGAAAAGCTACATAAACTGAAAAATCAACAACGTTTTGGGATCCATAAGAGAAGAGAGGTCACAGATGACACTGCTGCTCCCAAGATCAGAGAAACATACAAATAAAGGAGGTCTTGGGAAGTAGTGTTGGGTTAGCAAAACCTGTAACTGATGAGTTGCTAGAGGCCCAGTGTGAACAAGTGCCCTAAAAACTCCAAGGGATTGAGTGATGGGGGGTGGGGTAGAGCAGGGGCCCCACAATATTGTGAGATTTACTTCCGGGAGTTTGAATAGACTCCCGAAGTAAATGCCAAAAAAAAATTCCCTCCTTCCAGCAGGAGCAGGGAAAAAGGAACCACTATGAAATATGCCAGAGACCTCTGTTCTTAACCAGGGCTGTCCTCTGAGGAAACTAGTTAACCAGAGCCTAACCTGCTGGGACATTACCGCCCAATCAACCTGAGGAAGGAGAATACCCTACTCCAGCCCACGCTAGCCATCCTGTCCCATCAACAGGAGGAGAAAAACTGAGACACCCTCGAGAAGTTCACAATCTGGAGTCATAGACTCCCTAAAAGACTGAGACCTAATCGTAAGACATTAAGAATATTTCCCCTTCCCCCACAACTCACCATCACATTATCAAAGCTTTTTTTTTTTAACCTGGTGCATCATGTCTGGCTATTAATTAAAAATTACAAGGTTTATCAAAAGCAAAAACACAACAGAGCAAGCATCAGAACCAGTCATGGCAGGGATGTTGGAATTATTAGAGTGAACATTTAAAACAATTATGGTCTACATGCTAAGGATTCTGATGGAGAAAGTAGATACCATGCAAGAACAGATGGGCAATGTAAGCAAACACGTGGAAATCCTGAGAAAGAACCAAATAGAAATACTACAGATAAAAAGCGCTGTAGCACAAACAAAGAATGCCTTTGATGGGCTTATTGGTAGACCAGACATGGCTAAGGGAAGAATCTCTGAGCTAGAGGATATGTCACCTGAATTCTCAAAAACTGAAAAGCAAAGAGAACAAAGACTCAAAAAACAGAACATAATAACCAAGGGCTGTTGGACAACTACCAAAGGTGTAACATAACTTTTGTTATGGGAGTATCAGGATAAGAAAGAGAGAAAAATATATTCAAACATACAAAAAAGATAAGAGAGTACCTAGAGTGGTAGATGGGGTGGAGAGATAACTAGGCAGAACACAGACTTTTAGGGCAGTGAAAATACTCTGTATAATTGTTTTGGTCTGTTCAGGCTGCTATAACAAAATATTGCAAACTGGATAGCTTATAAACAACAAAAACTTCTCTCTGGAGCCTGGCAGTCTGAGATCAGGTGCCACAACATATAAAGGTGAACTCTAAGTTGAACTATGGACTTTTGGTAATAATGATGTGTCAATGTAGATTCATCCTTGGTAAAAAGTATACCACTCTGGCCCTGGCAGGTGTGGCTCAGTGGATTGAGTGCCAGGCTATGAACCTAAAGGATTGCTGGTTCGATTCCCAGCCAGGGCACATGCCCGGGTTGCGGGCCAGGTCCCCAGTAAGGGGCGTGGGAGACGCAACCACACATTGATGTTTCTCTCCCTCTTTTTCTCCTTCCCTTCCCCTCTCTCTAAAAATAAATTTAAAAAATCTTTGAAAACAATGAAGGATTGCAGTCCCTCATCTCTCCTTGCAATAGAAACCACAGGGAGCAGGCAGAACTCTTCCCCATTTGTGACATCTAGTGGCTCTGCCTCTGAATGACAACCATTTAGTCAAAGAAGGAAAATCTGACTAGAGTCAACAGTGGCTCTGCCCTGATTTTACCAACTCCTGAAAAAACACTACAGCTCTCCTCACTCCCCAGAAGAGTTCAGTGGTGTTCCAGTTTAAGAACCAAGTAGATTACAATATAAGTGTTTGTCTGTTTGTACAGTATTTATCTGGATTCAGGAAAGCACAAAAGCCAAAGAGCTCCAAAGCTCAAAAATGATGATAGGGGAACACTGAAAACCTAATTCTTTCATCCTCTGGCTGTTGCTTGGCACAAGAAAGACAATTAAAGGGCCAGCTACCCTCCATTGCAGCATCTTGCATAGTAATGGGAGGCCACCTTCAGAATGAAGCTTCAGGCCAAACAGCCAGTGTCTTCATGGATGCTGGTTCCTTGGGAAAGAACTGGGAAATCGACTCAGTCTTAAAGCCTTTCTGCGACAATGTTGACTTGGCTCATTAGTATCCTCTTTGTGTTTTTGCTAATGGAGACACTACAACATTGTATATATTATCTCACTAAATTTAATCCTCATACCAACTCTGGAAGGTAGGTCTTTAATTTCCTATTTTGGTTAAGTGAGTGCAAAGGCTCAGAGAGACTAAATAAAACTTGCCCTACTTAAAGCTAAGAAGTGGCATTGTTGGCATCTGATTACATGTCTCTTTGGCTTCAGGAGTACATTTTTCTTTCTTATCATGTTTATCCAAATCACAATTTTGATAAGCTCACTAATGTTCTTTGTTTTTTCACCAGTATTTTCCACTTTCCTTGACCTCCTCCATTAGCATATATTCTAGGCTCATTGCCTCAGGGGAAGGATGTGGAAAGACAGAGAGCTGAAAGCTCCAGTAAATATTTGGGGTTTATACCCCAAAAGTCTGAGTGAGGCAGTTAGAGGGTCAGGCATAGATGAAGACCAGAGGGAGAGTGCCAAGAAATGCAGTGGAGGGAAATGGGTCCAATGTCTTTCCATGACTGCAGAGATGGGGTGGAGATGGTAGAAGAGACATGGGTGGGTCTTCAGAAAAGAGGCTCTGAAGCCTTCTCCCCTGGCATGGCCGTCATGACAGACACACTTGCTGTGGAAGTGTCATATCACTTCAGCTAGGTTCCCTGAGTGTAAAATGCCTGTCTGAGAATCGCATGCCCTGCGGTAGGCTGGAAGCTGCCGGAGATATCAGATCTGCCAAGGTGTGGGTGTAGAAACAAGGCATGTCCCCAGACAACTGGCCTGGACAGATGTGCACATGGTGTAGCTTAGACACAGCCCTGGGAGATGATGGGAAACCTAAATTATCTGGGTTTGTCAGCCTTAACACTCTTGAACACTGAAGAACAAAATAAATGCCATGTTGAACTACAGAAAAATAAAATTATATTTCATAGTCACCTTGTATTAGTTTCCTAGGGTTGCCACAAAGTGGGTGGCTTGAAACAACAGAAATGTATTCTCTTAGTTCTGGAAGCTAGTAGTATGAAATGAAGGTGGCAGCCAGGAGAGGCTCCCTCTAAAAACTCTAGGAGAAAGGCCTTCCCTGACTCTTCCTATTTTCTGGTGACTGCCTGCAGTCCTCGGCTTCCTGCCTCACTCCAATCTCTGCCTCCATCGACCTTCACATGGCCTTCTCTGTGCGTGTGTCTCTTTGAGCCCTCTTTTCTTCTTATAAGGATATTGGCCACCACTTTAGAACCCACCTTATTCCAATAGACCTTATCTTTACTTGATTTCATCAGAAAAGATCTTATTTCCAAATAAGTTTATATTCACTGATACCAGGAATTAAGACTTGAACA
>VMDR010018183.1:0-19399 GCA_007922815.1 Macrotus californicus | reverse complement strand
AAAAAAAAAAGCACTGAGGTACAAAATAGCATCTTGTTATTGAACAATGAAGATATATTAAGCCAACAACTTTTAATTGTGTATTATATTTTCTAAAATCTCTCTCTTTTTTAAAAGATGACTACCAATTTAACGTGGTTTTTCTTTTTTTTATCTTTTATTTATTTATTTATTTTAATTACTTTATTGTTGTTCATTTACAGTTGTCTGCATTTTCCCCCCACCTCTCCTCCCCACCCCAGCCAATCCCACCTCCCTTCCTTACTCCCACCCTCCCCCTTGGTTATGTCCATGTGTCCTTTATAGTGTTTCCTGGAAACCCTTCCCCCCATTGTTCCCTTGTCCTTCTGGCCAATGTGGTTTTTCTTAATGTAAGCTCTTTGTCTAATGTAGGTTTATGCCAATAAGTCTAAACTTAAAGTCCCCATGATTGATGATTGTCCTCTTTTTTAAGTAATTTTCAGAAATGACTCCAAGACAATGTCCTTGTCGACATATTTAAGAAGTTGAAATAATTTTGCCTTTCAGAAAGAATTAACCCATATATGCAAAACCCTACATTCTTACAGTGTTAGATTTAACCCCATATAATATTCTGAAATTTTTTATTTAATCATTTTTAATTTGAAAAATTTAATAATTTGATTTATTACAAAAATTAAATTGTAATAAATGAATATTTCAATAAATTGCAAACTTTGTATAAAATTACATACATTTGTTCCTGAGAACACAGTGATAAACATTGCTTTCTCACTCAAATAAATTTGTGATGATATGCAGGAACATATCTAACTATGATCTGCATTAAAATTTCTACAAAACTGTCTTTAAATGTAGGAATATTAGGAATATTTTCAAGTTATTCATGTTACATTTTAAGAACACCTGCAAAATTCATCTTTTCTTCTCACGTGTCAAGTGGTTTCCATTCAACTAACATTCTCTAGGTACTATTTCTGCTATAAAATATTTTCTATTCACAGCAATATTTTCCTTTTTCCTAATTACTGATATGAGCATCTTTCTCTGTAGTCCCATTGCCACAGGTCTGAAATATTCACCAACATACCGCTCCTGAGTTCAGGATGGCAGAACTTCAGGTCTCGGCAGTTCCGAGCAGGGTTTTTACGAGACCCATCAGGGCTGATGAGGCTTTCTACTTGTCCGCTGACTGATTTGAGTGAAGTCATAATCTCTTCCGTGTTGATTTTGAGATCCAGTGGGTCATCTCCATAATACGGGGCAAAACCACCAGCTTTTTCACCTCCGACACCAGCGATGGCAGCAGCCCCACCACCACAGCATGGACCAGGGGCACCAGGTGGTCCTGGAGGTCCTGGTTGTCCTGGGTGGCCTGGGGAACCCTAGGAAGAGTCAGAACATACATCACTGAGGTGTACTTGTTTGGTCTCCACTGAAAGAATATGTTAGCTAGCCCAAGAAAATATATTAAAGACAACTAATACCGTGTGAAATCATAATTATTTTAATAGAGGGTTATTTGAGTGGTTTTGTGATCAGATGATAACAAATTTATAATGACTGCAATTCATTCTCATGAAACTCATTGTGAGACTATGTAAGAATCAGTGGTGCCAGGCACTCCATCATGCCTCCTTCTGTATAAATGATGTCAGTATTATGACACAGGGGATGTCATGTTAGCATAAGAATTCTGGTACCAGATTTGTCATTAACTTTGTATCTTTGGGCTGATCATTTAACTTATGTGTGTTTTAATTGCCACATGTGTAACTTATTAGGGTGATCATTTTTATTCCACTGACCCCAAAGATGCGAGATAGGAAGGTATTAGGAATGAAAGTATCAGTAGCAAAACAGGAATCATGGAGGCTGTTTGAGAAGTAGGATGTATTTCAAAGTGGGTGGATGAAAGTTGGGTTGTAGTTATGAGGATGCACCACACAGAGTTAATAAAGCTATTGTAATAACCCTTACCTGCATGATATGAACAACTGTATACCTACTTTCCCCACCCCTGTATTTGCAAATCATCATGTTGATCATAGTTGTGAGACTCCAGTGTGAGATCAACCCAGACAGAGTTTGTTTGGTTAAATGGGTTTATGTCTTTATTTTGACATAACTGCTATCTGATCAAACTATAAAAAAAGGTTTTTTTCTCCCTGTTGTTATGGGATGTTGGAGAAAGTCTTAATGTAATGGAGAGTGTCTTAAAGTCATTGTTCATGTTCTAAATCAACTTGAGTGATTGCATGACATTTATTTCACTGTTTCAGTTTTAGAATATTGCAAAGTGTTTCTAAAAATGTGAAGATTGTAGCAAATTAAATTCATATATTTCTAAGTGATGTTTTACCTCAGATCCTCTTTCACCTCTGTTCCCTCGAGGCCCTGGTGGTCCAATGGGACCTGGATGTCCACTGGTTCCATCTTTGCCAGGGGGCCCACTAGGTCCAACGGGTCCCTAAAATTTATCATGATATCACAAAGCTAGAACACCTTCCTTCAGTGCAAACAGTGAAAAAATGTGGACCTTCCAATATCTTTCTGTGGTACTTACTCTGGGGCCTGCAGGTCCTGGACTACCAATTCCGCCTTGGTGACCAGCAGCACCCTGAAAGGATAGAAAGGCAGAATGTGAGTGAAGATTTTCAGAAGATTAGGAAACTACATTTAAGATCAGGTCAAGAAATATGGGGATCATGATAAAATATAATTTTTTCCCTTTAATCTCCCATTGTCTCATGCCAACTACTATTTCAAATAAGTCCTTGAATCCATTTCTCATCTCTTTTAGCATACATTTTTAGAAATGAACATTTTATACAAGTGGTGTCTAAAATTTGCCTTTCTTACCCATTCAAATGCATTGAAGGGGATGTTCTAACAGAATGGGTGCACTTACTGGAGGACCTGGGGCACCTGGGTTACCAGGGAATCCTCGGTGTCCTTTGATGCCAGTGGAACCACGTTCGCCTGCTTCGCCTTTGTCACCACGTGGGCCTTGGGGACCCTTTACAAAAACACATTTCAAATTAAGGTCATAACCATACATACACATTGGAAAAACAAAATAGAATTTATAGCAATTAATTCTGACATTCTATTAGTTAGAAATTTCATCAACAGATACTACATACACGGAACAATAAGACATTGTTTTTGTGGTTGTTTTCATTCCAGGCTGATAACTGCATGAAACCCCAATAATCCTTTTATATATCTTCAGCCCCAAGGAACTTTTGGGTCCTGAATTGCTTTCTATATAATTGAAAGAAAGTTTAAATTCTGTTCCAGTTATGTATTTTGTCATTCAACATGCCAGAAAATAGAACATTTTCTACACTGTAGAATGAGTTAAAAAAAAAAAAAAGGCCTTGGCCAGTGTGGCTCAGTTCGTTGGTGACATCCTGCAAACTGAAAGGTCATGGGTTCAACTTCCGGTCAGGGTACATGCCAGGGTTGGGGGTTTGGTCCCCAGCTAGGGCACTTGCAAGAGGCAACCAATCAATGTTTCTCTCTCTCTCTTTCTCCCTCCCTTCCTCTCTCTCAGGAATCAATAAAAGGGGAAAAAAACAACAACTTACAGGAGGACCTCGGACACCAGCAGGACCTGGAGTACCAGCAGGGCCTGCAGGACCCTAAAATAAAAATTAACAAACACACAAGGAATTGTTAGTTTATTGATATAGCTTTGTTTGATTTAAAAGTTAATAATTTCATTGCGAGGGAATAATAATATGCCTACTATTATTGAAAGTTAGAATTATTTTCTCCTTCAATGTCCCTTCCATGTTCATATCTTTACCAGGGGCTCTAAACACACAAGCTGAGAATTTCCTATTAATTCAGCCTTACATTTACCTGGTGAATGTACACTTGGTCTGATTAGTACCATTTTGAACTTGAGTAATAAATTCTTCATTGACTACTGCTAGAAACTTCTCATATCGCTTTATTACCACAGTTGCCTATGGAATGACTAGCACACAAACTGTAAAACAAGTAGTGGTAGACCTTTTGGTGGGCAGATATGACGTTCTGTCTTCTACCTGCTAACCTTTTTATTGAGGAAAGTAGACTAGTAAAGAAAGATGGTGCTTATTAGAACTCACACTTTCTCCTCGATCACCATTCTTTCCAGCTGGACCGACAGGACCAGGTGGGCCTGGATGACCAGGAGCACCAGGGACACCAGGAGAACCATTTTCACCACGATCACCCTGTGGGAAATTTCACAGATCCCAAATAAATACAATCAGCAGCTATTGTTTTAATGGCATAAGCTTATTGTACATGTGGTTTTTATACCTTGGTACCCGGAGTTCCATCACGACCTGGCAGACCATCTGATCCAGGGTTTCCCTGATTAAAGAAAGAAAAAGGAGAAATGAAACCAATCTCTTTGGAGGCATTCAATTACCATTTAAGCCATGCTTTCTCAATGGGAGCAATGCCATCCTAAAGAGGGTAAGAATTGGTTCTTGAGAATAAAAAATTTTAGATATTACAATGGGTATGGCCCTTCAAAGAGTGACAATACCTAAATGCAATGTATCTGTGGTACTAAAGTTTCATGGGCTGAGAAAGGGAGAAATGATTTTTAAAAAACATCTAAAAGGGATCCTTAAGGGAGAGATAATGAATAAAAGCTTCACTAACATTAATTTAAACTCATAATAGAAATCTACAATTTGAGGAAAGACTAATCATAGATAACATGTAGTACATTTTCACCCAGAAGGAATGCTGTAAATTAGGATTCTCCCCACCCCCAATTTGTTTCTTTATTTAACTAGAGATCATATTCTTCTCCATGAAGGATCATTCATTGAGAAATAGTAATGAACATGAACATTTACAATTATTCTAAATTATAATAAAAAGAATATCTGTTATTAGAAAAAGGAGAACTTTGGCATGTGGCAATATTTACACTCTTAACCATTAAGGCCCAATTTAACTCTTGCTTAAATAAGGTATCAGATTCTGCTTGGCTGATTAGATAGTTCCTAAGAACTAGTACTTACATCTCTTCCAGGTTCACCAGCTGTACCAGACAGACCAGGAAGACCCTGGGGTCCAGGAGGACCACGTTCTCCATTTTGTCCACTAGGTCCTGGTTTCCCACTTTCACCCTGTGTAAAAAATAAAAGACATTTTTTAAAAAACTTAAGACCAAGGACAAGTCTTGTTTAAATCAATTTTTATTGATTTGTTACTAAAACTGTCTCCATCAGGAGGGAAAACCTTTGGACAAGCAAGCTTCTTGTGTTTTCTAACTTGCCCAGAGTCTCTGGACACCAAAGGGCTGAGTAATTCCACTGATTATCTTATTCAGAACACACTCTAACATGAGATGCAGAAACAGATGTGGCTGTCACAAGAAAAAAATGACGATGAGCCATCATGAAACTATAGACTTATGGTGACCGTTACAATTCAGTTACGTTGAACACTTGGCTCTACATAAAGAATATGCACTTTACGAGATTCGCTCATATAAATTGAACACACTTCAATTTGATATTGTATTTTCACTGCAATATCACATGACATCTAAATTTAAACAGTGCTTGATGTATCAAAATATGAGCCTTCATAAAACAGAATTTTATTGTTGCATTTGCTGAAAGATACTAACCAGAGGATATTAAAGTAATGTTGATGAAAGCACATCAGGAGTGCAAAATAAAATGAATGACTGCTATCAACTGAAGGCCTTCATAGGTCTACAAGATGACATTATTTCCTTCTTCAAGACTCATAGCCAACAAACTGAAGGATGCTCACAGGTTTCCCAATAGAGGCATTTGAGAAGGCAAGATATTTTTTTGTCATATTGATTTATTTGTGCTTATGTTCAAGGCTGGTGGTCTATGATGTGTGTTGTTTTTTTGTTCTGGAGCCGAAAATGTGAAAATATCAAGAATTTTCATTTATTACAGAAAAACTTGTTCATTATGTACTTGCTGTAGCTAAGTGATCTCCCAAGGCTATCACAAGAGACAAGAGTCCAGGGTACAAAAACAGCTATACTCACCTTAATGCCTTGCGGGCCAGGACTTCCTCTAGGACCTGGCATGCCTGGTGGTCCCGCCAGACCCCGTGCTCCAGTGATCCCCGCAATTCCAAGTGGGCCTGGAGCTCCCTGTCATGACAGATAATGAGCCTCAGTTCTTCTTTATGTGAGTATATTTTCCTCTATTGAATTTACAATTAAAAATAAAACAGTGTCATCAGTTATTAGAGAAACAAATCTACTCACCGGAGGGCCCTGGGAACCAGGTGATCCCTTCTCACCTGGGGGACCAGCATCACCTTTTGGTCCAGAACTCCCAGGGCTGCCAGGAGTACCACTGCTACCAGGTGGTCCTGGGGGTCCATCCTTGCCTGGAGCACCACTGACACCAGGAGGGCCTGGGTTACCCTACAAAACGTGTTTGAAATTTGAGTATTTTATAATAAAAATATTAAATCTTTCTTGCCTGTTTTATTTGCATTCAAATAACTCTATATAAGATTTAATACAATGAAATATAGCAATGGGTAGTTTATCCTATGCATACATGAATGCTCTTTTTGGAATGTGGTGACAAAAAATTCCTTTACAAAGTACTTACATTATTACCAGGAGGACCAGGAAGCCCACGACCACCAGGGAAGCCAGCAGCACCCTGTGAAATAATAACATATTTTTGAATTTCAAAAATTAAGTAGAACAAATAATTAACTACTAGAAACAAATATAAAGTACGAAAAATGTGGCAGGATCTGAGTCACTAGTGGTTTATTTTTCCTCTTGAACTTTACATATAACTCATATATGAGTAAGTAATTAAAATTTTTATACTCTATTTAGGGATCTAGTGCTCTAAAAGCAGTTTTTATACAGATTGATATTGATTAATGTTTTTCAATAATAGTTAATTAAGAGGATTAGTACTTACAGGACCACCAGGACTGCCACGTTCACCTTTGACACCTGGGGGACCAGGAGGACCCTAAAAGGAAAGGAGGTGAAAAGGATTTATAAGAATAGCACCAAAGCCATATTTTTGGCAAAGCACTTAGCCTTTGTAGAACAGTAACTTGGCTTATTGTGATAATCATTTTGCAATATGTACAGATATCAATAATTCTACTGTGTACCTTAAACTTATACAATATTGCATATCAAATATATTTCAATAAAACTAGGGGAAAAACCTACAACACAAGTGAGAACATCTACCAAAATCATCTCCCAAAACAAAAAAATGGAGTAACTCTATGAAGAGTTGATTGACATGATATTTAGACTGTTCGAACCAATCTTCAAATTCAGAACAATATTCTCATGAAGACTGTACTTGTCACCATGCCAAGCTCCCACAGTGTGATGCATTACATTCTTGCTAAACTAAATGCCACCTGCTAGAAGCCTTCGAGAAAAAGAGCACACTTACCGCAGGCCCAGAGCCTCCGGAGGGTCCTGCGGGTCCAGAAGGGCCTACATCACCTTTTTCACCCGGAGCGCCTCTTTCTCCTTTACCACCAGGCTCACCATTCAGCCCCTACATTCAGAAACAACAGCCTGTGAGCTGACATCTTACACAATGCACTGGCTTATCATTACTTATATTCAGAAAATGGAATTATTCAGGGGAGAGAGATGCTGAAATAAAATCAGAAAAGAAGGCTCTTAGAAGACATGGCAAAACAAAGTCATTCAAAATATTTCACTGATAAAAAAGTATTATCAATGGCACTGGAAAAAATATAGAAATATATAATAAAGATTATATTAAAAAAGGATATTATCAAGAAAGCATGAATATGTTTATTATTTGTCATAAGGGAGAACATATCTCCGAGGATGTGTTGAAAGTGAGCATGAGTAATATCATTTGAGAAGGGTAGTACTTAGAGCTAACTTTAAATGGTACCATTTTATAATGAAAGAACTTTTAAAATTTCAGGGTGTTTTTTGATCTACGGTGTCATGTTAGCCTCATTAGCCTGGCATAAAGGCAGGGCAAGTATTTTTATTTGCATCTTTTAAGGAGTAAGAAGAGAGATAAAGTTAAAAAAGGGGGGAGGGTCTAAAATCACCAGATAGGGAATGAGTGGCTGAGGCAGGATACTATCCAGACTTAATTTATACTTCTGCCATTTTTCAGCAAGATAGTGATTCTGGGCTGTGTGACATATACATTTTTACATTGCAGTTGATATTCAATATTATTTTGTATTAGTTTCAGGTGTACAGCAAAGTGGTCAGACTGTCATGTACTTTACAAGGTGCTCCCCATGATAGTTCAAGTACCCACCTGTCACCATACAGAGTTATTACAACATTGTCGACTATATTCCCTATGCTGTGCTTTATATTCCCGAGACTGTTTTGTGACTACTGATCTGTGGTTCTCAGTCCCTTCACCTTATTCACCTAATGGTCATACTTACAGGAGTACCAGGGAAGCCGGCAGGTCCTGGGGGCCCGGGTTCACCTCTCTCACCCTGAAGGGAAAAGCATCCTTGTTAGGCACAGGGAAGACACCTTCTCACAGGGACCACATATCATCCTTTATATCATCTTATCTTTTCTTTAAGAAGGAAGTGTCCAAAAGTTACTCACATAGTTTACCATCTGAAGATTTTTCAGTTTCTGAACAGAATTAGCAGTGAACAATACCAGAACCATTGATTCCTTCTGCCTCTGACTAATTATTTGCAAGAGAAATAACTTAAGAATTCTGGTGTCTTGAACACATTTAACTGTATAACTTCTAAAATATGTAAGGATTTTAAAAACATGGTAAAAGGGTTGAGAAATCAATAAATCAATAAAATTACTTAAAAACATTTACTACATATCTCTCCTGAGTCACAGACCCTGAAGGTGAAGAACTTTAGATTTATAAGAAGCTTCAGGCAAAGATTCTATAGATTTAGGAAATACTCATTTACCAATGTATATTACTTGTGCAATTTTTATATTTTTTCCAAAATTATTTAACAAAGAAGGCACGATTTAACACTTTTCTGGTGAATTCTGGATTTGGAAACTTTGACTCTTGTTGAATGTCACATGACTTCTAAAGACAGTATCCCAGCATTGAGACTCAGGGTTACTACTAGGTAGAATTGCTAAATGTAAGTGGTTGCTGCCTGTGTGTGCAGGATGAAAATGTCTTTAACACTTACAGAGCCGCCGCGAGGACCAGCCACACCTGGAGGTCCAGGGGCACCACTTTCACCCTTTAAAAAGAGAAAAGAAAAATAATATTCCTGTCATCCAAAAAGCCAAAGCCATTTTCTTTTTGTTTCTAAACAGTGTTTCTAAGTGTTACCTTATCTCCAGGTGGACCATTTGGTCCAGGGGAACCAATGGGACCAGCAGGACCCTAAAGAAAACAGAAATATATTTTTAATTTTGAAGATAAAAAGCATTATTTTCTGTTAATCAGAGAGCATACAGACATATTATTCATCTAATAAACTACATAACATGATTTCTTTTATGTCTTGAATGATACTTTCTTCAGTGTGCTTAATACTTCAGAGCTTAGTAAATATAAGATTCTGTGGAATGACTCTAAAGGACTACAAGATTCAGTGAAAATTCATTGATTCATTCTTCTTTCTATTGCAGAAGGTAAATAAGACATGATGTAAGATCTTACAGTCATAACTTAAAAATTAAAATACATTGTTTTATTAAACTGCTTAATAATTCAAAATGTGTCATTTCACTGCTGAAAATGTCATTGCACATATAAAGTTTTCAAATTGACATTTTCAAGTATTAAAGTTTTACTTATTTACATAAATAAAAGATTTGGTTATTTTTTAAAATTAGGTGATGGCTTACTCATCTAGTCTGTCAAATGTGAAGTATTTATAAATTTTTTCAAGGCAACTCCAGTAAATATAATATCTATGTAATGGCTTAAGTTGTCATGTTTATTTAGCATGCTTATTATGTAGATACGACTACATCTAGAACACGATTGTCAAACTCATTTTCACTGGGGGCCACATCAGCCTTGCGGTTGCCTTCAAAGGGCTGAATGTAATTTAGGACTGCATAAATGTAACTACTCCTAAACAGTTAAGCGAGAGCTCAGTGCCGCCGGGTAGAAACAAGGTGCCAGGGCGGATAAAACAAGGTGGAGGCCCAGATTCTGCCTGGGGGCTTTATGTTTACCACCTGTGATCCTAAAGATATTTGCTAATGTGAATAGAATTGATTACAATGTTTATTTTTTTTCTAACATTTATTTTGAAATAGTTACAGATTCATAGAAGGTTGCAAAGAAACCTACAGAGAAATCCTGTGTACCTTTCTCCCAGCTTGCCACAATGTTATACCTTACACAACCGTAGTACAATATCAAAACCAAGAAATTCACACTGGAATAATCCACAGCACTTACTCAGGCTTCTCCAGTTATGCATGCACTCATCTGTGTATGTAGCTCTATATAATTTTATCACATGACCACTGCAACAATTAAGATACTCAAAAGGCACAATCATCATATGAATCCCTCCTGTCACCTCACTGCAGCTACAGCCAACTTCCTGTCCCCTATTCCTAACTCCTGGCAACTATAAAGCTGTTCTATATCTCTATGTTATATTATTTCACAATGTTACCTGAAGGGAATCATGCAATAAGTATCTTTTTTATTTCACTTTTCTCCACTCCAGCATGATGCCCCTGAGGTCTGTATAAATGGTTGCAGGCATCAGTAGTTCTTTCCTTTTTGTTCCTAAGTAGTATTCCATGGCATGACTTTATCACAGAATTGCAATGTTTTAAAATCAAAAGTCCCTTCATGAACAGTATTGATTATCTTGGATTTTAGTGACTCATTATGATTTTAGCTTGTAACCTTTGTCATACTTTTGGAATTTTCCATTCTCAGGCCATGGTTGAATTGTCAGGTAGAAAGAGATATAAATCAAAAATTTTAACCATCAAATCATTAGATCTTTTTAATTCCCAGTAGGTAGCAAAGTATAGTCTAACATACCATGAAAAGTTTTGGGAACAAATGGAAGTTGAGGTGAGGAAACTATTGTGTATCACATACAGAAACGACATGTTTCTCCCCAAAATGAGTACTCACCCTTGGACCATCTTTCCCGGGAGCACCATCAGCACCTGCACCGCCTGGGTCACCCTGTCAAATAAAAGCCAATGTCATCAGCTTAGGAGTATCCTCAGCGAAAATCTGCCACAAAGAGGAGCAACCTTCAAGATTTGCTGTGATATGTGCAATATGTTAGATGTTCTGTTTAATAGTTGCTCAAGGAATACATGAAATTTTTACTTACTATAAAATGATGACATTAATTTGGAAAGTAGATTGCTTTCCAGTGGTGGTATTTTCCTGTAATCTACAAAGTCTGTTTTGTTACATAATTAACAATATGTAAGTCAGTACCTTTTCACCCTTTACGCCGGGACCTCCAGGGCCTCCTCTTTCTCCAGGCATCCCTTGCAGACCAGGAGTACCAGGAGGACCAGGTGGCCCAGCGGTACCAGCAGGGCCCTAAAATTAAAAGAGAAATAGTAAATCACAAGAAGGAAATGCAATGCATTTTGCATTGTAAAATCTAGGTGAATTGAATTATGTGGCATTTTACCTTTCCTCCTACAGGACCAGGACTGCCATTTGCACCTTTAGGTCCAGCAACCCCTGGTGGTCCAGCAGCTCCCCGTTCACCAGGGACACCAGGTTCACCCTGGAGGAGAAAAATGTAACGTTCCTGTCAGAAAACCCAATGCTAAAAATAAGTCCCAAACACCCTACATTGTATTGTTTTGATGCAGACCACCAGGTTCTTAACTGATATTTTTGAACCATTTGGAAATTTTTTATAAAAGACATTTGATCATCTGAGTGGGAATTGCAAACTTAAAGTTAGTCTAAACAAGGAAACTTTGACACCTGACCTGATGAATTAGCTTTGAAACTATTATAATGATTTTTTTCACAAAAGCAAAATTTTAAGGTTCTTTTACTAAAATAGGTTTTAAATTAATATAAAATCAATGCACTGGAAATATTTTTCTTTGAAATTTCCGGCCCATAGTTGATTCTATATTGTTTATTAATGTCAGAGAACTTGATTTTCCCAAGGAAGCCAACTTAATGTATTCAAAATGTCTTGAGTTACCCTGTGTTCACCAAACATTTAAAATATTGTTATTCTTAAAAAGAGCATTTTCGTGTCATATACTAAAAATGTGTCATTAATCAATTGTTCTATAACTTGCTGAAACATTAGAAAATAAATTAAAATATTTACCTTGCCTCCTGGAGTCCCAGGTCCACCAGTTTCGCCCTTTGGACCCTAGGAGATTAACATGCTATGATTAGACCTATATCAGGATATATGTTATATAAATATAAGAAATACACATTTGTCTTGTTTTCATAATGTACAATTTGTCAAATCTCAAGCCATAGACTCTATTTTTAGTGGCTTTTATTCTATGGTAAAATTCAAAGAATGTAATTGGTATGGTTGAATAATTTTTCTCTTTTGTTAATGAATATTTCACAACTAAATATTAAAATTCAGACACCATGGTATGGGAAAATCAACATCTAATAATTAGTAAATGATTACAGTTTATTCTTTTGGTTTATGAGTTATGAAAAAATGACATGCAACTTACTGGTTCACCAGGTTTTCCATTTTCTCCTGGAGGACCAGAGCCTCCAGGCATGCCCTACAAAGAATCATATGTGTGTTGTGAGGTTACTTTAAACATTGCTTACAAAAGGACTCTCATTCATATGTTTCTTCAAAGTACTAAAAAATGGTTTTAGTGGTCTTTTCTGAGGTAAAAAACTTGTGACTCTCAAAATCCAATGACAGAGATGTGATAATCAGGTCAAACAAACCAGTGTTCATGTCCTTCTATTCTTTCTTTTTATAAAATGAATTGATGGTGATGGTAAGAAGGATTTAGCTATATAAATTTAAATTCTAATGAAAATATGTGTAAACATATAGATTATGTAAACTTTATTTTTAGTTATTAATTATGCCTGTCCGTTCACATTGTCTATCATTTTATTTCAAGGTAGAACACAGACCCAGAAATTTTAAGCTTAAGATAAATTATAATCTATTAGTGTCACAAAAAATTAACAAATACAGCTATCAAAGGGAAGTACTTAATTGTCTAGTGCTCAATGACAATTTAAATGACACATCCTTACTTGCGGTCCTGGTGGACCAGCGGGTCCTGCATCTCCTTTGTCACCAGCTGGCCCCTAGGTAGAAAAATGTAATGAGTTCCTCCGTTATAAGATAGCTTTCATACTTAGTTTGCACAGTTTTCATTTCAGCAGGCCAATGGTTTAATTTAAAAATTAATGTGTGAAAGAAGGGGAGAGTCAGGCCTGTGGAAGCGATACAAGAGAAACAGATACAATATGAACTTTACTCAATGTCAGCGTTTAGCTAGCTAACCAAATAAGCAAACATAATAATTGCTTTGATGAATTAATATGACATAGTATCAGAGATTATCTAATTCCCAAAGTCATCCGTCTGCCCCATTCCCATCCACCTCCACATGCAATTTATGTGAGTAAACCTACAGCAGGTCCAGGGGCTCCTGGCGCTCCACCTTCACCACTCTTTCCAGGAGGACCCTAAACAGAAAAGCAGTTAAGGAAGTAGAGAAAAGTCATGGGATTGGAGATAAGCGCCTGTATTTTAAGGCTGGAGAGAAGTTGAAAGCTCATACCTGAGGGCCAGCACCTCCAGGGAGACCCCGTTCTCCATTTTTGCCAGGAGCACCCTAAAGACAGGGTCAGTATTTACTAATTCTCAAAAGGATGTAATTCATCATATTCTTCCCTCAGAGTTTTGACCTGCCTCTTACACACACACACACACACACACACACACACACACACTCATAACCAAAAACTACTTTTTATAACTAGGTTTCCATGAATGTTGCCACTTTTTCCCAAGAACTCTACCAAAAAAAATATTTTAACTCCCTTCTTACATGGTGTTTTGATTTTCATATGTTCTTCTGTGCTTTGAAGCAGAGGTCAAATTTTGACAATTTCTGTACTCCCATTTGGAAAGTAAAAGGCCTTCTGTCAAATAGTTATTGAAGAAATAAAAGCAGGAACTCACATCATTTCCTTTAGGACCAGGGAAGCCCATGACACCAGGCTGACCTCGGGGACCAGATGGGCCTGGAGGACCTGCACGACCAGCTTCTCCTGGATTTCCCTAATGAGAAAAAAAATCATTAATAGAGGTTTGATAAAATATGATCAAAATATATAATATGCATATCAAGGCTATAAAATGTACATCAAGGAGAGGTCCAACCATGCATGCCATTATTCACTGGGCTTGTAAAATGAGATGTTAAGAGTGTACATACGGCAGGCCCTGGTTTTCCTTCGCTGCCCGGTCCTCCTGGGCTTCCGGACATACCCTAAATTGAAAGAGTCATTCAGGTATTTTAAAAATAATTTTAAAAACATACACCCATCTATAAAACTTTGAGATTTCCATTTATATATGAAGCTGCATACATGCACATTTTTTTTCTGCCAGTGTTTTAGTCAAAGTGTCCTATTTTCTGTTCTTTTAAAATCAATACTAGCTTAAGTTTTCTTAAAAATGTTTTTTGTTTTGTTGTGAGCCTATAAAAGATGCAGTCTGATTAAGATGACTTTGAACCTTCTTAATTTGCCTTTTTCCCCTTAATAAATAGCAGTGTTTTTACCCTCGGTCCTGGAGGTCCAGGGGCACCATCTCGGCCAGGCTCTCCAGCAGCTCCTCTGGGCCCTGCGGGGCCTGGACCACCGCGCTCCCCAGCAGCACCCTACATGGTGAAATGAATCAACAAATACGTAAAAGAGCCTTTACTGACCTAGATATTGACAATATTTCGGTTACAACTAGACAACTTCATTTGGTCTCTTAAAAAGAGCTAGTGGGCCCTGGTTGGGGCCCTGGTTGGTGTGACTCAGTGGACTGAGTGTTGTTGGCCTGTGAACAAAAAGACCACCAGTTTGATTTCCAGTCAGTGCATGTGCCTGAATTGCAGGCCAGGTCCCCAGTAGGGGAAGTGTGAAAGGCAACCAGTTGATGTATCTCTCATTCATCCATGTTTCTTTCCCTCTCTTTTACCCTCCCTTCCCATCTCTCTAAGAATAAATAAATAAAACCTTTAAAAATAAAGAGCTGATGTGTTGCTGACATGTTCAGTATAAAATCACTCTTGACAAGGAGCTGGATTGTTACACTTGAAATATTTTGAGGCAACTTTGATAAACAACATATGCTTAAAAAAACAATATTTAATGGCTTAACAATATATTTCTATGAATATAAAGTTAAATATCTTTGATGATATGAAATCATATTTGCATAGCAACATGCAAATATGCTATACAAAGTGTTCAAAAAACTTTTAGGCATGAGGCTAAGATATAAATAGTTCCCAAATGACTGGTAAGTTAAAGGATTCTTATAGAGGTTAAGTGACTTTAGTTACAAAGGCAGAAAGATGGCTCGTCAAGGGCTGGAATCATTGTTTTACACTGAAAATTAATGTTTTTTGAAAACTCTATTCTATTTCTTGGAGATATTTAGGTTTTAATTATGGGAAGGTGTATAGAAGAATATGCCTATTTGTAGTACTAGCATTTAATGAAAATAGAAACTCAAGTTTTCTACCTTTTCTCCTGGAGTACCACTTGGTCCAGCAGGTCCTCGAAATCCAGGTTGACCCTGGAAGTTGTGAAAGGCAAATATTTCAGTCCAAAGCATTAAAACTTTTCATAATTCTTGAATGGCAATGGAGATATTTTCATGTTATAAAATATTTCAAAACAATATATGGGATTGGGTACTCATTATAAGGAAAATCAGGGTTGCTTCACCCTGAAAGTGAAGTTCTATATGGGTGATAGTGAAGTTGTTTTCCTTTTAGATGCCCATGGAAAACGTACCCTTTCTCCTGCAGCTCCAGGAGGTCCGTTTGAACCAGGTTCTCCAGGCGAACCATCTTTGCCATCTTCACCCTTAGTTCCTGGATTACCTGGGGTACCAGCTTCACCCTAAGGAAGGGTGCCAACAAAGAAATAGTGACTGAATTAGACTGCAAAATTCTTACCTGTTTACTTTCTAATTATGTTGTATTTTTCTAAAAGGTAGCCAGACCTGTTGGGGTAATACTTACACGTTCACCACGTGGTCCTGGCTCTCCTTTGGCACCATTCTTACCGGGTTCACCCTAAATTAAACAGCATCTTGGTTTAAAAAACAGGGAGAATAGACTAACAAAATCATCACCAGTAATATTCAGTTATAAAATGAGAGTGAAATCAACATAAACTCAACTGAACAAGAATAAAAAGCTTGCTATTTATGTTTTTATTTTTTAAATAAAGCCACACTTTTTAGGTGATGAAAGAAAAATAAGTAACTTACTGGAGCACCTCGCTGTCCAGGAATGCCATTGGTACCAGACGGTCCTGGAGGCCCCCGAGCTCCCAACAGTCCAGGAGCTCCAGGAATGCCAGCGGGACCCTAAAACCAACCCAAAAAGACAAGACTTAGTCAAGCAAGAACTTTTTTTTTCTGAATAGCTAACTTAAGCATCATAAATGTATTGTGGTGCAAAATAAAGGAAGCCAATAACATGTGTAGGGTGAGAATGGGGTGAGGGGTGAGGGGTGAGGGGTGGGGCATCTTACCATTTCACCTTTACCACCAGGACTACCGTTACTCCCAGGAGGGCCCTAAAGGGGAAAAGAAGCATATTGATAATAATGCAAATAGTGCATATATATTAGAAGTTGTTTATATATTTGCAAAATAAATTTACTGGTAGGTGTTGTGTTTTATAGGTGATTCCTCCAATTAAAGTACAACACATAAAATGTAGGCAAAATATTATCATTATCTGAATAAATTAGAGATCAAACAGATGAATTTTTCTGAATTATTAAATAAACAAATGGAAGAGGTTTAGTCTGGTTTCTGCTCTGAATTTTTATTGGTGATTAGTTTGGGGCATATACTTTTAAGTATCAAAAAAACTATCTTCTAATTTATTCTATGTCTTATAAATATTAAATTTGTAAATTCCAGAAGACTACAAACCTCAAAAACTACCATTTTCAGTACCAATCAAATTGGCATTTGTCACATTAAGGTCATTGCAGAGCACTAAGCAAGATTTTTTTTCAAAAAAGCAATTTCAATTAATAGCAATATTAGAACATATGCTTTCATGATATGAATGTAGCAACACCCTCTCAATAACCATGTCTGCTACTCACGGGAGGACCTGGGGCACCAGCATGTCCCTGAGGTCCAGGTTCTCCTCGTTGTCCAGGGGAGCCATTTGTACCAGGAGATCCCGCAGGTCCAACTTCACCCTAAGGGATAAGCCCTAAATAGTCAATTTCTCTTGCCATTTCTAATTTCTTAGCCAAATTACTTTTCAGTCCTATTTAAACTCATTGCTCAAAGGCTGGAGTAGAATGACTATATATACTCTATCAAAAGGATGTCTATATATACTTTGTGAATCATTAATAATAAAAGCAGAGAAAAACAGTAACTATATGTGTGATGGTGTTATCTTTGTGTTCCAGAAATGACTGGGCAAAGGGAAATGGCATCAGAAGAGATGTCAGGATAGCTGAGTTCCAGGTATAAGACACCTTGGAATCCAGAAAGAGAGAGAAACAGCTCAAACACACAGCAACAAAAGGAGACTGGGCTTCTAGTGGTGAGCACACAATAAAGTATATAGATGTGATATTATAAAGTTGAATATCTGAAATTTATATTAATAATCAATATTACCCCCATAAGTTTAATTAAGAAAAAGAATAGGACTCTAACAATCTGAATAGATAGAAGATATCCACTTGACTGGAAAAGAAATGATCTTCAAGAAGCCACCCAATAGTTTGGTTGTCTCCAAGGTGTATTTTATATTCTTCTCTAGAAATACATGTTTACCTTAGCACCAGGGGAACCAGGGAATCCGGCAGTTCCAGGGGGACCGGGTGGGCCCTAAAAACATTAAATAACCATTTCAAGAACTCTGAATCAAGTATACAAAAGCTAACGTTACTAGTGAATAATAAACATAAACAATATGGAAGATAATTATGCATGTAAAAATAGTATTTATCATTTGTGAATGAATATTATGTGGAGAACTAATGTGGTAATACAAAAAGAAAGTAAAATCTAAAGTTAGAAAATTTGGATCTCCCCCTGCTCTGGACCTCTGCCCCAGATCTGACAACTTTATGCAGGTCTCTGAGCCCTGAGCCCTTATTTACAAAATAGAGCGAATGCTGACCCTGCAATCACCGCACGGAAGTTAGCGATCAGCCAAGTATTGGAGTATCAGAAGTTTGTTCATGGGGTTAGCATTTCTAATAAACTGACTCTAGATATTTTATTTATGGGTTTCATGTAATTTTGAATCATATATTTATGAACAATGCTGAGTTTTGGATCTCTAACCCATATTATTCCAATATTCCACAATCCAGGGTAATTGCTCATTACCCTGAAGCAAATCAGAGTTAGATAAAAAGTTACTTACGGGTTGTCCATCACTTCCTCGAGCACCATCGTTACCTCGAGCCCCCTAAGGAGAGAAGCTTGTTTTAAATGTCTTCTAAATTCTGAGAGACCAGTGACAAGTCATACTTTGATTAAAATTCTCACTCAATTGAGTTACTTTTCCTTGAATATATTAGAATGTGCTTACTGATTACATGTATTTAAGAGTCAAATTGTTAAAACCCATACATAAAACAATGATCTAACAGAAGTATCGGATTTTGTACTTTACAAAATGCGAAATAATGTCGCTAACACTTGCAAAGTTCATACTTAAAAAGTATCCTCAGCAGGGATAATAACTATAAAACACTTGTTTCCCTATAATCATGACTAAAATTTTATGGAGGTGACTTTAGGTGCGATACTGAAGAAAAGCAGTGTTTCAGGGCGATTCTGGGTTGCAATAGCTATGCTGCTGACAGCACTCACTGCGGCTCCAGGAAGTCCTGGCCGTCCTCTCTCACCAGGAGACCCTCTTGGACCCTGCAGAAAAAAATGGGAAGTATGGTTATATGCTAAACTTGAGATGCCTAAGACCAGTTGCCGAGAGAGCAAAGCAACTTGGGGGTTCAATGGAGGCTAATAGTAAGACTGAAAATTATGTAAGGAACATAATTACCATGGGTCCAGGAGATCCATTTTCACCAGGAAGACCATTTTCACCCTAGAAACATAAAATATATTACCATTGTATAAAACAGGAAGATGATTTTTAGGTTTTTACTCATAGCATGTTATGAAAAATATGGAATCCAAGAGAAAG
>VMDR010018182.1:0-19400 GCA_007922815.1 Macrotus californicus | reverse complement strand
ACTTCTTATCGTGCAGATAAATGTGTCATTGCTTTGGTCCTCTGTTTACAAAGAGGAATAATCAAATTCATAGAGGACTCTAAAGTTGACAGAAAATGATAAATATACCTGTATAGAAATGGCTAAAAATCATTGCTTAGTAAATAAAGTCAGCCAATCATGAAGGTTAAAATATATTTAAAAAATATTGTCATCAAATCAGCCTTTTCAGAATATGTCTAGGGGAAATGGAAAGATCAGGACTATTACTAATAGTGGTTGGGAAAACTTGTCAAAAATGGAAGAAAAACTAAAAAAGTATTGTTCTTTTAATAAAGAACAATTTAGGAAGCTGCAGAGTTCTGCTTTGCCTATTTCAAGATGGCATAGAGCATCATAGTCTTCCAGCACAAGGTGACTCAGATGTTTGTCCTATCTGACAGTACCAACTGGCTCAGGTAGCCACTGATACAGGTGGCTTTGACCACTGTGGATGGGACTTCTGTTCTGAGGACAGCTCATAAAACATGGTGAAAATGGTGGGAGATTGACCCCATGGTTCCTCACCAGGGTACACTGTACGTCCACTGGTGTTACACCCAGGCCACATTTTGTTAGCACCATGACCCCTTACTCTCACTTGTAGGTTTTGGAGAGATTGCCGTTCCAGGTTTGCAGAGTTCAACAACATCTGCAAAATGCTCAGGAGCCAAACTCAATTCACTCAACTTAACAAACCTTAATTGTCCAGGGAGCTTGAAACCTAGATGGAGAAACAGAAGTCCGTGATTAACTACGTAATATAAATAGATTAGATTTGATGTTATAGCCAATAAAAGCTGTAAAATACTACACAAACATAAGAGAGAGAGAAATGAATGTCAGTGGAGGGAAAACATGATTATAAAGCAGGGATTAGTTCAGTAGTTCTAGTTTCTTGGTACTCATTGAAAATGCGCAAAGTCCCTGCTCGGGAAATGCTTGGCTCCACTGTAGAAGGGAGACATAGCTTTATCATAAAGCCACCTGTGCTTTATAGGGAGTGAACACAGAGCTGTTGCTTTAAATAATGTTGCTTACCTGAAAACTGATGGGACTTCGTTTCCCACAGGCTTGAGCTTGAAGTATTCAGAATTTTTATCTTCTTTAAGAGGCCTATTTGTTGGCATGATGTGAGCATTTGAAATTACATAGAATGATTGTTACATAAATTAATTGTGAAAATAAAATGATAAAATTGAAACAAGCTCTTTTGAATGTGGAATTTATATCACAAATAAAATAGCTTGCTAGTAAGTATTCTTCTGACTAAATCTGAGACATAGAATTACATGAATTAAATGCTAATTCTTTGGTACCATCTAACGCCCAGTGTGTAATCCAGGCAAATGTCTTTCTGTGATGGGTTTATGTAAATCTGGATCTGCATATGGTTCGCTCAGTGCATTAATTGTTTTCTTTCTTTTTTATTATTTAATCATTTTTAAATTGTTATTCTATTACAGTTGTCCCAATTTTTTTGCTTTGCCCTCCTCGGCCCAACCCACCTCCACAGTCAATTCCCACACTGCTGTCCATGTCTGTGGGTCGTTCATACATGTTCTTTGTCCAGTCCCTCCCCCCTTTTTCCACCATTATCCTTTCCCCCTTCCCTCCGGTCACTGTCAGTCTGTTCCATGTTTCCATGCCTGTGGTTCTATTTTGTTTGTTTCTGTCTCTTTATATCTAGATCTATTCCCCTGCCCCTATACCGCTTGTCCTCCCATTCACTGGTTTCAGAAACTGCTGTAAAATACTTCAGTAAAATCAAAGGAAAAAAGAGGAAGATAAAGAGAGAAATAGAGAGAAAAGTAAAGGAAGTAAACAAAAAAGAAAGAAAAGAAACTAACCCATAGAACAGATGGAGAGATTAAGATTAGATAAACCAAGGAAAGCGTCTAGCGCAGTGTCTGGTCCGCAGCTCTCAGTACACGCTGCTTCATTTCCCCTTCGCAGGCCTGCCCCGCTTTCTGAGTTCCGAAAGGTCCGAAACGCCTGCCTGGACTGGTGTGTCCTGCTCACCAGAAATCTGTGTATATTTTCACAGCACTCCGCTTCCATTATCTTTTCTGCACACACTCATGAAGGAATCAAAGTTAATTTTTGTTCTCTAATGAAGCAAGAAAATAAAATAGTTTTCATTATTCTCACATGGTAAAAAGACAACCAAAATCAAATTGATATTTAGTAATAGAGACAGTATACTACACTCTTCATACACAAGGAAATAACATTTCAGGTAGGTATTTGTAATTTCCATTGTGAAATTAAATTTGTAATGGCTTAGAAATTCTAACCCTCCTTGTACAAAGACAAACTTTTATTATGAAACTAACTTCAAGGGAAAATAAATTATGCTCAAACCTTGATGCATAAAATGAGTATTAATTATATGCTTTAGTGGTCACACAATCCTGGGAATGTATTTAATGTCATTGAATTTTACCCTTAGAATTGTTAAAATGGTAAATTTTGTGTTAAATATATTTTACCACAATAAAAAATTATATGCTTTATTTTCTTTTATTGGGATGATTTTAATGTGATTTTGTTACAATCTCCCATTACCTCTAGGCCTTGCTGAGAGTCTGGTCCTGCACGTTCTGGGCAGCAGCATGTTCCTTTTTGGGGGTGGCGACCTGCCTGAGAAGCGCAACCTTGTCCAGAGAAGGAAGCAGCTGGGCTGGTTCACAAGGAGGGATTTCAGTGCTCTGGAACCTGACCTGGGAGCTGCACCTGCTGGAAGATGTGGTTTAACAGGTTCTCACTATAGTTTTGTTCTGCTTTGTCTTAAACTTGATAACAGAATCCTGAGATCCCTTTAATCTGGCCCCTCCTGGATAATGTAGGTTACAGCTGGGGCTCCGTAGTGACTTGAGTGAGGGTCTCTCTCAGCTCTTACTCTCCCCTATGACTTCATAAGCTGACCAGAGAGGTTAGAAGCCCTTCTCAGATATTCAATGAGAGTCCCTTGCAGAGTGATACTCAAGATACATAATGAGCCCTGCAGCATAGCTGCTAATGATAAGAATGGTTGTAATTCTGGACCCCAGGTTAGGGTCCTGGAGGCCTGGTGCTGTACCAGGTGTGAGGTTGTATTTGGGGTGTGATGGGGACACTTGAGGGGTAGAGGTCACTTGTAGCTGGTTGGAAAGTTTCTCAGAACTTGACCAGTGTGCTCGAGTTGATGCATACAGCTGGAAATTAGTTCTACAGGCAGCTGGGGAAAAGCTTCCCTAGACAACAGGCTTCTAGAACAGAGGGGACACACACCCAGAATGGCCTTCTCCCTTCCCCTGGATCTCACCAGCTCCAGCCTTTCTGCTGTTCCAGCCTCCCCCATGTAGGGCACTTAGCACAGGAAAAGGCAGCAGAACCGGCCCCTCCCAGCACTCCACCACCCTGGCGCCATTTATTTGAGCTTTCCTTCTTCCATTCTCAAGTATCTTTGCAGGGGTCACAGCTTCAGCTATTTTCGGTCATGTTTTGGTAGTCAGTTAATAAGTTAGTGCCTTAGCAGTGACAAAAATACTGGATACCCAAGAGGTGGGCAGGCATAAGAAACACTTTTCTCACTGCACAGCTTGGCTGCAGTTGCACCAAGGCCTCCAGTTACTGACCCTGGTGCAGAATTCTGCCCTCAGACAAATGGTGTCGAAAATTGAGTGGAGCAGCACAACGGAAAAAATCAAAGGCTTTGAGGCTGTGCTCGGATTGTGGTCTTGCTGTTTGTTGGCTGTGGGACCCCCAAGAGTTCCTTAAGTTCAAGCCTCAGTTCCCATACCCATGAAACGGACATAATAATTATACCTCCCTCAGGAGACTGTCTACTAAGTGCCAAACGCAGCACTGAAGGGCCGTGTTTTTCTCCTCTGTAGAGAGGAGGTATATAAAAAAGTGATTATAAGTATGTCTCAGTATGTAGTTATGGAAAAAAGGAAGAAACTGATTGCTCCCTGCCAATTTGAACCTAATATATTCTCCCATGATTTGTCTTACAAGTGTAGAAGTATAAGTTTTGTGACTAAATTCTCAGAAATCTAGTTCCTGGTTTCTAATTAGAGCCTCACTAAAGACTGAAGGGATTATACCACAAACCCAGTCGGCGCAGTGCCAGGTGACTGAGATCACAGTCAGTGGTCAGGAATCAGGAACAGGGATCCTGGGGTTACGTTGCGGCAGAGCTGCCTTTAGCATGGGGTTAGGCAAGCCTCTGAGAAAACCCAGTTCTCTTTGTTACGGTGCTGTGAGAATGAATGGGTTGGTGTTTGGGAGGAACTTGAACCTTCTATAAAGAGCATATCGGAGTTAAAGGCCAAATCTTCAAAACTGGCACAAAAGTGTTTAAAGATGGACTTTTAAAGGCAGTATTTGATACAGGTAAAGATGTAGCTTCAGGCTTTCTTACTGCTGATGGTACTGCCTGTTGGTTGGAAGCCTTCAGAAGTGAGTTGGTGATATGCATCAAGGGCTCTAAAAATGTATATAGAGGCCTGGCAGGGCTTCCATTTCTAGTGATAAATCCTGAAGAAATACAAAAGGTACATGTGCTTACATACAAGTATATTTATCAGAGCATGATTTGTAATAGCAAGTACTAGAAACATTATGGATGTTCAATAGTTGAGAATGATTGAATAAACTATGGCATGCCTAAATGAAAGACTGTTATGCAAGCAACTAAGCATGACGCTGTGGAATAATTTTTAGAAACATGGAAAATATGATATAGTGTAGAGAGAATTTGTCATTAATTAATGCAACAAATAATTGTTAAGCACTTAGTATGCACCAGGCATTATCATCAGTGGGCAAAATAGAATTTCTAGGTCCTCAAAGAATTTATATTCCACCGGGCAGGGGGGTGAGGAGACAGACAATAAATAACAAGCTTAATAAATAATGAATTACATAGCATATTAGAAAATGTTAAGTGATACAGCCAAAAAAAAAAAGTCATGAGTTCTGGGATGGGGCGAATTGAGATTTTAAAGGGTATAATCCAAAGCAGGCAGGCCTCACGGTGACGGCAGCTTTGGAGCGAAGATGGGGAGTGAGGCCATGTGGAAATGCGGACAAGCCTTTCAGGCAGAGGGAGGAGCCAGTGTCAAGGCCAAAGAACATAAAGTACTTTAAACAGTATTATCTCAATATTGTAAAATGCATATGCATGTATTTTATTACTCTCATATATTCATAAGAAAAACATTTTAAATTTTGTAATGCTTCCAACATATTTTCAGTTTCTCTAAATTGAGCTTGTGATTTTCTATTATCTTTCATGAAGAAGGATAGTTATCGTTTTAAAGATTCTATTTATTTATGTTTAGAGAGAGGAGAAGGAAGGGAGACAGAGAGGGAGAGAAACAGTGATGTGAGAGAGAAGCATCGACCAGTTGCCTCTCACACAACCCTACCCGGGCACCTGGCCAGCGCTCAAGCCGCTGAGCAACACCGGCCAGGGCTCACGAAGAATAATTATTAATGTTTATCAGTGGTCAGTTTTATAAAAGCTGTGTTTCAGTGTATTTGTTCAGATCAGATTCCATGGAAGATTTAAGATAAGAAGAAAAAAGTAGCACTACTGTTTCTGCACATGTCTTTTTGGATAGTATTTCCTGACAAGTGGTAGACGCCTTAGTTTGTTCAAAAAACATAAAAATTACAAGAGCTGCTAGGATTATAGGCAACCGTTCATCCAGAGGCCCTTCACCTAATAGGCTCAAAGCAGGAGCTAACAGCAGAAAAACAAAATGTTTCAAGGTGGAACAGTGAATAATGGGGGTGGATAAACAATTCATTTCTAATATTTCACAAACCAAATTGGAATTCAATTTTAAGGTACGTGGTCACCCCAAATCTTAGGTTACTTTACTTACACCAATTCTCCCTTAAAAATGCTTTCATTTTTAAAGTACTGTCTCCTGAGGTAGGATTTATAACACCTCTGTTGTTAGGATATAAGTGTTATTCATCTACTTTTTTAATGCACTTAGTTTCTAACAACAGTGAGTTCCCTTATTTTAAAATTGAATGGCTTTGTATTTTTCTAACTTTTTTTGGTTCTATCAGTGCTTCTCAACAAGTTTTTGCACTTCTCCCATCAAAACAGAAAAGCCTCAACACATTGTTGCTGTTTATTTCTTTTCCCAAGAAAAAATTAAGTAGAAATGATTGGGGCTACCCACTGGGCACTTCCAGCTAGCTTTCCAGGGACAAAGTAATCTGCACAGTGCCTGACAGGAAGCAGATTTATAGGGGAACAGGCTTCTGTTGTGAAGTTCCCTACAAATATTATAAACAGAAGAGAAAAAAAGTGAACTCAGAAATGACTAACACTCTCAGTCAGTGCCAAACAGACAAAATCTTTTAAACCAAATTCCTTTTAAAAGTTGTAGTTGGCCAGCTCGTGGGGAACATAAATTAGGGCAAAGCAGTAATAGTTGATACTTTTAGACCTATAAATAAATACTTTATACATATATATTTAAAAACCCTAAACATTTATGGGATAATTTAAACACTGCTGGCTGATATGTTATATGAATGGTCTGCATATACTATATGCATCATTGTTTAAAAATACAGGGACAGTTCTTTGAACTACATAGTTTCGTATGGTGCTTTAGGAATCATAGATGGAGGTAATTGGTACATCTTGGAATCAGGGACTTCTGTTTAGTTACTCAAATAAATGGGTTACTGAGAGCTGCCCCCTACTACTTCTCTCTCTGTAAATAAGGAGTATAGCATCATCAAGCACTTTTCTTGACATTGAATAATACAATTTACTCCACATCAAAACTTTTATTCAGTCTTTGAAAAATAATTGCCTGTTCTAGAATGAGTCTTTTAAGTTTTAAGGGACCTATTTTCATAATTTTCTGTTTGATTGTAAATCCAGTTGGGACGATGGGAGATGAGAGTCTCAGAGTGTAATTAAATGTGTAACCTGTAATGGGCACATGAAGGACTTAGGCGCTGAGCCAGCGAAGGGCACTGTTCTTCTACAGAAAATTTGGGAGCAGTCAAGTTATCTGGGGCTCCCTTCACCCAGGCTAGCTTCATTTCATAGCAGTGTTCACGTGTACCTCCTTCGGTAATTTCCTCTCAATTAATTATAGCTGTTCTGAAAGATTTTCAACGTTGAGAAACTGAGGCTCACAACTTCTTGCAGAGCAAGAAAACATCACAGCCATTGAGCAGAACAGCTGAGCAAAGGCAAAGTCCCAAAGAGGTGGAATTTGGATGCAGATTGCCTGGTGCCACTCCCAGCCCTGTGCCATGTGGTTCTTGCTTAACTTTCCTTTCTATAGACCTGGCCACATGCATGAAAGAGTTCTGCATTCTTCCTGCCATGGGAGCATGCGACTTAGCAATTTTGTTTGAGTTTTACGGCTTTAGTCATCAAATGTCCTGTTAGGCTGAGGCTTCTTTTTAGTACATGTTCTAAAAAAATTTAAAGTACCAATGTATAATGATGACTAATTGCTTTTGGTATAATACTCTTCATATCTTTGAGCCTGAGTTCCAAGTCTGATTTCTTGCTGTGTTTGTTACTCTGAAGCAAAAACCACTTGTAGACTAGGTTTTATCTTATTTTAACCTTCATGTTTTTATAACCAGTAACCTGCATGGTTCCTGACACTCAGCAGGTCCTCAGTAAGAACACGTTTACTGAGGGAGTTGCACATTGGTCCACAAGAATCTCTCTATTTATTCAAACTGTAATGTAATCCATAAATTTGAAGTTCTTTCATTAGATATAAAAATGCCAAATATCCCAAAACACCACCTCAGCTCTCTGCTCATGCATTTTTTAATATAGCCACCAAAGAAGAGCTTAGTATAACAAGTAGAATTTCTAAAGAAGTCCTTAAGCAACTTCAGACCTGCTGAAATGAAACTCTTTCTATGGAGGAAAATATATAGAATCATTTCACCTTTTACTGGTCGAAGATGATGGTACCTGGAACTATTTTTGAGAATAATTTTGATCTAAAGGGATGAAAAGGACATGTGTTTCTTCTGAGTGCTGCTTTTTCATTGTCCTAATGGGCTCTTCACTATTGTTTTGTCTGAATGCAGTTTTTTATTTGTGTTATTCCAGACGTGGTCCTACCACAAGCATCTTTAAACCAGACATTAATAGCATAGTTCACAGTCATTACTGCCAGTGCTCAAACACAAATACTGCATTTGTGTTTGCAAAAGCTACACATCAGATGTTAATTAAGTGCGCTTGGTTTTCTTTTCCTGCTTAAACAATCTGGCATAAAGAGCTTACATCTATATCAGTTCACCATAAGGTCTCTGCAGTATCAGAGTCGCCAGCGTACGGTATATGGTGAATACAGTGTTTCCATATAAGCAAATAACAGAATTGTGAGGAAAACATCAGGCCTGTTATAGTTCCCTGTGAAATGATAGGAACGGGATCTCCATTTCTTTTTTTTTCTGATAAAAAAAAGTATTTAACGAGGAGTAAACACCAATATTTAGAACGATAAATTTTTCATTAAAGAGCACATGGAAAGTGATACCATACCAAAGATTTTTTTCCTTGTTTTTCACTTGCTTCGGGGCGTTGTGACAGTTGCGTTGGAATAAAATTGGAATTTGAGCTTTGCAGAGAGGAGATTCTGCTGCCGCCAGAGCAGCGAGTGCCAACCTGCGGGCGGTGGGAGCGGGCGGAGCCGCAAACTGAGAAACAAACTTTCACATCAGGTTTCTACTTTTAGAGCAAAAATTGGAAGTACTTTAATTGTATGACATTTACCTAGAAATACGATTTGCTGGGATTAATTATCTTCCTTATTTAAAAATTCTCAGTAAGTTTAAATTAGCGTAAATGAATAAGGTCAATGCTGCTGCTGGGTCTGAGCGCAGAGCTTGACTCGTTAGTTAGACTTGGACCCCTTACTGGTGCTGGGACTGGGAGTGGTCACGTGGAGGGAGTTGGGAAGGCATGCATTTGGGTGGAAAGTAGTTTTCTTTTCCTCCTTTACTCTCTTCCTCCCTCCATCCCTCCCCGCCTTCTTCCCTCCTGCCCATTCTTCCAAGGGAGAAATGGTTCACAGCCTCAGAACCCCTCTGGAAGGAAACTACTACCTGATTAGGTCAGAAAACGTCTCAGATCTGTTGATTGTCCCGGTTTATTCACTGCGTACACAAGACATAGCAATAAAACAAATTAAATTTGTGTAATTAAGGTTTGATCGAAGAATTAAAATATACATAACAGTGGTATACATGAAAAATGATCGTTCTGTGTTAATTTTAATTAATTAATTTCTCTTATTTTATTTAAAAGAGAAAAGTTACTTCTGATGTTTAATTTTACTTTTCTAAGAAATAATTAACTTTTAAGTATGCGTTTGAAGGCATTTTAAAAATAGGATTATTTTTAGAATTAAGTACATCAGTGTTGGGATAAGTGTATTCTTTATCAGACTCTTGTGCTCTCTGCTTAAGATCTAAACTTTGTCCATCTTCAGTAATTTATCTGAGGCAATTAATTCATTTATTAACAAAAATGATCACCTTTGGAAATTCTACTAAAAAAGAGATAATTATCGTGCGTGTGGTAAAAGGTGCGAATTTGCTGGGTGTGGGGTTCAGGAAATGTCCTGTGGCTGTGGGGTTGGAACGGTTGATGGTATTGTAGTGTGGGGAGGAAGAGCCTTGGGTCCATGTGATTTGCCCCCTCAAGCTGATAAATTGCCTGTGAGTATCTGAATCTTGATCAGGCACATCAAAGTTCTGAAATAGCAATAGGCCCAGTATGTGTTTTGAATAGTTGTGCTTCCTGTAACCTAGTCCATATTCATGGCCCTCAGCAAAACGTGAGCGAATGGTTGGAATGATGGTAAAGACGAGGTCACTGTTGGAATCAGAACAGCGTCTGTATTCAGGTCTGAGGAAGCGGGACTGTTTGTAACATTACCTGTTGAGGGTGCAGGAGAGAGAAAAAACATGCTTGGATGTTTTCCGTTAATGAATGATATTAGCGTTGACAAAAACATTTCTTCCAATGTACTCTGTGAAATGTTAAAACTGATACACTTCTCAAAGATATTTAGAGTAAGTGATTAGTGTATGAGATTATGAGATAGAGATGTATTGACTGTTAGGAAATTTAATTTTTATGAAATCAGCATTATGGAGAAATACTGTAATCTGATTCATTTCTGCAGAATTCCCAGTAGAAAGAGGCCCAGCCTCGGGAGTTGAAATGTTTCATTATGTGTACATGTGTGGGAACAAATGAAATGTGGTTTTCATGTGCTGATTTTCTGTGAAACGTCTATCAGTGTGAGAGTGCCTAGGCGAAGGCAGCAAAGCCCCAAACCACGGCTGTCTGGGGAAAGAGAACCCAGAAGGATACTGACATCATGGGCAATAAGCTTGAAAGTAGCAAGAAAAAGCTATGACAGTGACATAATGTTGAAATAGTAGCGAAGCAATTGTCACCTGCTAAAGATGAGGTCAGCCTTTGTCTCCCATCAATCCCTAATCAACTTTGCTTTTAGAAATGGAAGGTTCCCCCAAAATGAAGAAACTGCAAACCTAAGCTTTTTGTACCAATGCTAATTTAACCAAGTTGTTCATCTTATCATGTAAACTATAATTACAGCAGGGCTATTTATGTAACTTGAGCTGCCCCACTTTTGAGGCAAGAAAAAGAAGGACATTTGCCCCCGGGCTCTAAAGTAACAGGACTCTTGAGTGGCATCGGCAGTGCCAGGCCCTGGAGAAGCTGGGGTGGTAGAAAGAGGTGCCTCCAGCAGGGTGTGCCAAAGAAGGTATGCACAGGGCTCCAAACCCCGCCAAACCCACATTCTCATGAGACACAGAGGTCTTCTCCCTCCCCAGTTTCAAGGCTGTTCGTCACTTTTTAGTGACCTCCATCCCTATCCAAGACTCTTGTTGAGATTCATTTGAATTGGGTATTAACCTAACTCAGTGATAACAGGTGTGGGTTTGGAGAGGAAGGGTTGGCTACAGTGTGTGATTTATTCCTGTTTTCTACACCCTTAGCCCTGATGCTGAATTCCAACCCTTGTGGAGATAATCCTTGGAAATGAATGAAAGGCCAAGGCTTTTTGCTGCTGTTGGTATTTAATATTAAAGTGTGCTTTCCTTTTTCTTTTGCTATTTTGGAAAGTCTGAACTCTTCTCAATTATTGTAGAAAAAAACAACCTTCAGATACTTTCAGAGTAGATAAAAGTTTCTGCTTGTATGTCAAATAGCTGTGTTATAAAACATATATACATATATGAGGTCTGTCTGGAAAAAGTCCAATCATTGTTAATATGATGAGAACAGTTTGCGTGACATCGATGTAACCTGGCAGCCAAGGAAAGTGGACTGGAATATGCATGTGTGAACAATGACAACTTCACTGTACTAGTCAATGGGGGCAGTAGTCACTGTTGAGTGAGCATGTGCACTGTGCGGTTGTTGCATTCAAAATGACAGTGAGTAGAACAACAAATTTGCATCAAATTTTGTGTTCAGCTTGAACATTCCTTTGTGGAAACTATTCAGATGATTCAGAAGGCTGAAACTATAGGCAGGCGGTGATTGGCAGCTTCATCATGACAATGCACTCACTCATGCATCACGTCTCGTGCAGAGTTTTTTTGTGAAACATCAAACCACCCAGGTGACTCGGCTCCCCTACAGTCTACATTTGGCACTCTGTGATTTCTGGCTTTTCCCAAAACTAAGATCACCTTTGAAGGGTAAGAGATTTTAGACTGTCGATGGTATTCAGGAAAATATAATGGGGCAGCTGATGGCGATTGGGAGAACTGTGTGAGGTCCCAAGGTGTCTACTTTGAAGGAGACTGAGGCATCATTGTCCTACACACAATTTTTCTTGTATCTTATATCTTCTTCAATAAATGTCTGTTTTTCATATTACATGGCTGGATACCTTCTGGACAGACCTCATATATAAAACCTTTATAAAATTCTGGAGTTGATAATGAGAGGTGTCTGCATTATTTTAAAATAAAACCAAGTAAAGCTAGCTCCTTAGATTTAAATTGGCTAAAGAATAGAAATTCAGAAGGAGTTTTTTGCTTTGGTTGATTAACATTTCTAATGATTTAGGCATCGGTGCCAGCCCATATGTGATGAACTGCAATGTCACCATAGACTCTCAAGACTTGGCTTTGGGAAAAGACATTGCCAGTGCCATTTGGGGCTTCAATGCAAATGGACTGAAGGGTGTCCAAGCCAGGGCTTTTCCCCATGAAGGGAAAATTGAGATAGCGTGCAATGTAGAGAGTTTTGAAGACCAAGAAGCTATAGAAACCTCAGAAGATTCTCAATAAGTGGCTTACAGTGTCCTTGGCAACCATTTTTCCTATTATCTCCTTACTACATAGAAGTTCAAGTTAAAAAGTTGGCAGGTGATCAAGGAATTGGTACTATAGGGAGAGCATTAATTGGATTTATACCCAAGAGTGCACGGACTGCGCTGAATATACTATAAAGGAAAGTATTGGAGAATTCTGGAAGATATGGGGAGGTGTTTTCATGTGATCCAGTTTAAGGATTCATGGACATTTTAAGGAAGAACATCAACTGTTACAAAATTATATTTTGGCCAATAAAGATGAGGGGAAGATACAAAGAGCTTGGTTATAGCTTTGTACTAGAAAATTAGAAAGATTCTTTGTTCAATAACCCATCTTTATAGATCATTCATAATTGCCCTATGATATTTCCAGTTGTCATTAAAACTTCAGAAGAACATATTCTGCACCAAGTTCATGCACGTGGGTGCATTGGAAGCCCTCCTGAGTCAGCTGAGTGATATGGCCATGGTTGCTGAGCCACCTTTAATTACTGTGAACAAAGCCCAAACTGGGCTTGGTTCCCTTGGTTTCCCTGAAGTCTTTATTCCCAAGTTCTGAATTCAACTTTTGTTTGTCAAGTCATCATTTTTCAACGTGTACTTTAAAAAATCAATTACTAAGTGATTAAAAAGTGAAAAGAATTATAAAATCAAATTATTCTTTTAAAGCATGATTTTTTTTTGCCTTCCCACTTTCATGAAGACCTGTTGCTTATTCCAGAAATAACTCCAAAAATCCAATTTTTCTAACATTTTAATGTTTATATAGGTAGCTAGAATGGTGGTATTGGGCATGGCTTATCCTTTTTTTGGAATTTAAATGGAAAGTCTGAAAATTTAGGGAATATATTGCTTTTGAGCAAAGAGAAGAGTATCAGTGAAATAATTTTATTTGAAAGAAATCAAAATATGTAGTCATTTTGTGAACTGAAAAAAGCCATTTGTTGATTCTGGCAATTTTAGGTAAACCTTTAGTTTTTAAATTGCTTTAGTACAAGGTACTTTTTAACCATAAAGCCCAAAGAAATGAATTTTTTCATTGATTTTATTTAGCAAGAAAGATTACGGTCTTTCCACATAGGAGCCCATATTGAGAATTTATTTTAAGGAATTAAAAATAAAAAAGGAGATTGGACTCATTCTTTTTATAGGATCCAGTAATCTATCCTAATATTGTTCCACTTACATTTGATCTTGAATCTGATTGTATTAATTTTGTTCCAGAATTATGATTCTTTGGTGTTTTCTTTTTGCTGTCAACATAAATACCTAAAAGATGTAGAGATGATGGACTAGGTTTGGTTTTCAGGCATCAGGAAGTTTAGTTGCTGTGGTGGCGAGAGCTGTGAGAGCCGAGAAGCAGTAGCACTTAGTTCTTTTGCGGCTTTGGCAGGGGCCATGTGTCCTGGTGGAACAAGCACTGGAGAGCGGATTGGAGGCCTCGGGTTCCAGTCCTTGCTCTTATCTTCCTTGCAGCCATAGCTCCACCACCTACAAAATAGAGGAAAGATTTCTCACCTTAACCACGGGCTGTATTCTGGGGAACTAGAGGGAAGTACTTTGTGAGCTGAAACCTGAAAAGGAGACATATTGCCAATGCCCTTTCCGTATCTATTCTAGAGTTACAGGCATCAACATTCAACAGGTGAGAGAGGTAAAAGCACGTGGTGCCACCGAGTTGTTTGCGGTTGAAAGAGGATTTGATTCATTTGCCAGGTAGCTGAATTAGCCTCTCCAGGCTCCTGTCACTGCATTCCAGGCTTCTGGCTCTGTGCAAGGCCTACTGCACACCACACCTCTATTTAATGGGAACAGGGTTTCGGTTTTGAAAGGTAAAAAACATCCCGGAGGTGGTGGTGATGGTTGCACAACAGTGTGAATACTTAATGACATTGAACTTTATATTTAAAAATTCTTAAAGTGGTAAATTTTACATTATGTATATTTGACCACAATTAATTATTCAAAAGTATATATATTAATTCCACAAAAGTTTAAAAAAACAATAAACAAACATCTGAATAAGATAATTTCACTAAGCCCATACTTTCTAAATAGAGGTTTGGCAAATTTCTTACATCCCTTAAATATACCAACATATAAGACCTGTTTTTTCCTTTTTGATCTATTCTGATGGACTTTGGAACTACATAGGAGATCTAGTTAATGGTTTAAAATACAGCTGCTTAAATCTGGCCTTAGATCAGAAACCAATAATTTACTATTTTTGTTATAAAGGACTTTCAAAATGAGTACAATCATGTCTTACCTCTTGTTGATATTCTAATTTCTCTGTTCTTTTCTATTGTCTTTCTCTCTTCCCCTCCTCCATGGCTCCACCATGGTTCTTTAGAAAATCTGAGCTAGCAGTAGTAAGTTGCTGTAGGTTTAACCTGTGGACAGACACCATATCATTAACATTTTCTATGCCTGAGTGGGCAGAAGTAGCTGGGATAGATCGATAACAGCTAAGGATTATCAAATTAGGTTGAGAAAACCTGACAAAATGAATTTAAGAAATACCCTGACTCATGTTTACCCTTTTCTCATATTGGCCTCTTAGAAGCAACCCGACAGTCTGTGCCAATGTTTCTGCAGTACTTTTCTCTGTGGGACCACAACGTGGACAGGTTGTGGAACGTGGCTTCCTAGCTCACTTACCCCCCCATCTCCTGCCGGATGGCTTTGCCCATGACTTGTGCGGGTTGTGAATAAGGCAGATGGATGTGAGCAAAGAGAGTTCACATGTGATCAGCCCTCAGTGTTTCTGCTCTACCCCTCTTGAAACTTCAACTTTTCATTTCTTAGAAGAGGGACACGGAAAGCAGAACGCTAGGCCATGAGGGTGATGGGGGCTCCTGTTACTGTTTTTGTTGGGGGTGGTGTCGTTTGTTTCCAACCTGAATTTGGGCTCAACTCAACAGTAAATCAGAACTACTCCAACCTAAGGGAGTGGGGCAGGCTAAGTAAAATATAAGTGCAAAATAAAACAAAATGGGGGGTAATATTTTCATCCCTCAACATAATGAAAAGCCTTGCTCTATAATTGGTTTGTACTGTCTTGGAAGTGGCGTCCGTGGTCCACAAAGGACCACTCTGTGAGGGATCTGAGAGGAATTTATCATTCCCTCTGGCTGAGCCAACGCAGGCTTGATACACAGTTTTGTTTAGTATAAATATTCTCATGTTACTGTTTACTCTGTGGGGATCCGAGGATCTCACTGACAGGGTACGTGCGCCACTGCCTTGCTTTTAAAAGGCATTTATTTGACTCTGTTGTTTGTACTTGCCCAGAAACTTCAGAGAACGGCCCAGGAACTTGTTTGATAAGCATCCAGACCGTGCTCCGGGAGTATGTCGTGCTCGGGGGTTAGAAAAGCTTATTGTTTTAAGCAGGCCTGCACATGGCCTCGAAGGAGCCCATTTTTCATAGGTAAGAACAATTCAGACACTAACAGCAGTCTCTTAGATTGCTCCTCTCGGCTGTAAGGAAAGAGCCTGCTAAGTGTGGCTCTGGTGGACCTCAGCCTGATGTTGGATTACTCTGCCATTTCCTTTGTCCCTATTTGAAATATTTTGAGGCAGTTTAGTTTGTTGTGAATTAAGATGTGAACCAGAGACCTAAACATGGGACCAGTTTCTCTTTGTAACTGTGTAGCATGTGCGTTGTCCAGCTATTGTCCCCCAGCCCCAGGCCCACCCTTCTATGTGCTGCTTTATGCCTCTGGGACTCTGCAAACTCCGTTTCTCCTTTGCTAGCTGGTTCCCCATTAGGCTCTGCCAGTGTGGGGTGCTGGGTGGGGGGCTGCTGGCCTGGAGGAGGAGAGGGCTTGCTCCTTCCTGTTGGCTGCTTGTTTCCCGCAGCCCCACCTGAGCAATGGTGGTTAACCTGGTGGCGGGTCTTGGTTCTAGGATCCAGCGTTTTTGAAAATTTTTTTTATTTTTATTTTTTTGACTCTTTCAGAGCTAGCCTTGTCATGCCCCGCAGAAGCACCAGCCATGGCAGTTTTGCCACCTCAGAGGTCTGTGCCCCAGCTCTGCCAGGCCTCTCCTGTAAGCTTCTAGGCTCCGAGAACCCAGTCTCCTCTCTTTGTTCCTTCAGCCTCGGGCGTGGCGCTTCCTGCAGTTACATCTCTGGGGCACCATGGTCTCTCTCCTTGCTCTTAGTTTCCCAACAACTGTTGGCCAGTTTTTAAAAATATTATCTCTTTTTAAATACTTTGTGCTTTCTGTTTTCCCTCCAGGATCCTGTCAGAAGTAAACCTATCAGCAGACTAAACTGAAGGAAACAAGAATGAGGCAGAATGCGTTCAGTGTGGATGTAGTTACTAATGGGAAGAGCCCATTGATGATCACTCGCCTTTCCTCCTCACTAGCATTTTATTGTCTTCATTTCATTGTTTGCTTGCTGTCAAGTTATAGTCTACCTTCCCTTTCACAGCCTTGCTCTCCCTTTAGCGAGTAGGGAGTCTGAGTATTGACTTGCAGTAAGACTGGGATGCACAGTGAGCCATTGGGGGGCGTTTTCACCATTTAAAAGGTGGACTAATATAACTGCAAAATTTAAAGAATTGCAGTCTTCTCAGTATTATAACAGTTACCTACCTTTCCTTCTGTACCCCTCTGCACCTGCCAGGTGGATGATGCTATTTAGCTGGTGGCAGGACCCAAGCCTACCAAACCTTCTTTCCAAAACCTTTCGTGTGTCACCCTATTAACTCTTTCTTAGGAAGCCCAGTCTGCAACCAGTCGCTGTTTCCTAACCTCTTAGGTACCTGCACCTTCATGAAGACAAGCTGCTTTGGAAAAAGCAGTCATTGTTATTGATGTAGTCTAGCAATGACTCCTTGTTATAAAAGTATTTTGTTTCTGGCAAGTGTAAATAATTTTTGGCAATCAAAAGTATCATTTTCTGTCTACCCTGAAATTATGTTTAGTGGTTTATCTAACTTTGTGATACTGTTCCTATGTTTTATGTGGATGAAAGGAAGATAAAATAGCAAGGTATAAGGAAAGTCTTCTGTGAACCCTTTCAACATCATTAATTGTAGCTATTTTTTATTAAATTACAACTTAAGTGTCAGATACTAGCATGTGATTTTCACAACTGGATAGAGTAGGTGACTATGGGGTAATAAAATTCTCCAAGTTCTTTTAGCCTACTGGGTCAGCTAGGAGCTTCCTACTACCACATCCCATATCCTGTAGGTCTCTACCACTGCCCTAACCTTAAACATCCCTTGAGCCCACATCCTCAGGACAGCAGGCTTCTCCTTCTGGCTTTTGTCTCCAGTTTCTTGTGATCCAGTTAGAAGTTGCACAGCTAATTGGTTGACCCTCCCCTTCTACGGAAGCTGGCCTACCACAGAATCCTGAAACTTCTTCTAGACCTTAGACCTCTCCAATACTTCTGTAATCTTTCCTCGCTTAAAATGTCTTTCTGATCTGTCTATTACACAATTACCGTCTACTGAGTGATGGCTCATTTATTCTTTCCTGTACCTGGGAGATCCATCAGTGTCAGAGCTTCTTCCCTGGACTGTCATCGCCTCCTCTGCAGGGCAGTGGATTTGTTCTCAACTCTGTTTCATCAAGTGAGGAAGTGGAGGATGAATCCCCACAGACTTCTCCCAGATGAATTTTTCTGGGTTGAGCCACAAAACTCGCTGCAACTAATTGGGAGATTCCTAGAATCAGTCCCACTGTCTTGAAAGAGCCAAGTCAGCCATAGGACCCAAAATGGTCCCCATCAGTATTTAAGTCAGCAAGGAAAATTGCCACCAGATGGTGCCAAAACTGCAGCCAGGACCAGGATAGATTTGGATTGTGCAAGCCAGTACCCGAGTCACTTGGGTTATTTCTTTTATTTTGAATTGACATCTCCACATTTTATGCAATTGTGTTTTTAGGACTTGACACATTGAGTTGCGACAGGGTTTTATTGCTCTCTTATTTGTCTTGCTGGCTAGACTGTACAGTCCCTGAGGATAAAGCTTTAGTTATAAGTATTTATTGAGTGCCTACTGTATTCCGTGGGACCAATTTACCATGATGCTAATGAAATGTAAGCTGCAGGTGCCTGCACTTCCATGGAACCCTTGTAAGACCTGGGACAGACCCATGTAATAAGCTCATATCATCGTATGATTTACAAAACTTGCAAATGTAAGATATTTTAGCCACAATCTGTTGAAACTGCTGTCTCTTCCCACTTGTACTTCTTCCTTTTACTTCCCTGCATGATTGGTGGTGCCGGGGTGGCCAGGATCAACCTCATGGACTCGCAACCTGTGCCATAGCACAGGGTCCTGAACTTGGTTCAGTGGCCTGCTGCTGCTGAAATTCTGAATATTCTTAGAGAAGAGGATCCCCACTGTCATTTCCACTGGGCCCCACAAATTACGTAGCTGGTTCTGGGAATGGCTATGGGCGTTTCTGGATGCAGTTAAAGGGAAAATTGAGTTGGGGATAATTAGGATTTAGTGGGGTGTATTTATGTGGCTCATAGTCACTTCCATGTGTAGTTGAATCTTGCCTACTCTTGCAGGGTAGGAATGGCTTCCAGGAGCCCTCCTCTCACCCACCGTGTTGTGACACAGGACGCTGGGCCAGAGGGTTATCACAAATGAGTGTGTCCTCTGGGGCCCAGCACCAGCAATAAAGTGTGGGGGGAAGACAAGGTTCCAGAGGCATGGAGTGTGAGGAGCAGCTTTCCAATTATTAGTAGCATAAATTGTAAACAAAGGATGTAGTTCTTAATAATGTCCATCTAAGGCAGAGCTGCTGTCCTGAAGGAATGTCTGTGTTGATGTGGCATACACAGTTACAAATACACCAGATTATTTATTTTTATGACAATAAAATGAAATAGGATTGATTAAAATTCATGTTTTGGGGGAATGAATCTCTGGTAGAACTACAAAGGGCGTGTGTGTGTGTCTGTGTGAAGTTGTATGTTGGAAAGTTGCATATCAAACATTAATAATTAAACAGATTTCTATCAACCATTCT
>VMDR010018181.1:0-19401 GCA_007922815.1 Macrotus californicus | reverse complement strand
TCTATATTAGGAGAGAAGTTTCAAACACAGGGCCTCATCATCTACCGTAAGAAATTAGAAAGAGTAAAAGAAACCAAAGGGGGCGGAAGAAAGGAAATAATGAATTTCAGAGCAGAAACCAATAAACTAAAAAACAAAAACAATAGAGAAAATAAATGAAACCAAAAGCTGGTTCATTGAGAAGATCAATAAAATTGATACATGTCTGGCCAGAATTATCAGGAAAATAAAGAAAAAATCATAAATAACCAACATTAGAAAGGAGGGAGATGAAATCATAGCAGATTCTACAGATATTAAAATGATAATGGGGGAATACTTTGAGCAACTTGGATGATATGTACCAATACCTTAAAATACACAAACTATCAAACCTTGCTCAAGAAGAAACATAATCTGAATAGTCCTATACCATTAAAACAATTGACTTTCCCCTCCTCCCGAACAAAACTATTCCAGGTTCAGATGGCTTCACTGGTAAATTCTACTAAGTATTTAAAGAAGAAACAAATTAATTCTATACAAATGTTTCCAAAAAATTGAAGAGGAGGAAATGCCTCCCAACTCCTTCTATGAGACCAGAATTACCTTGATAATCAAAACTTAAGAGGATAATACATGGAAAACTATAACTCAATATCCATTATTAACAGAGAGGCAAAAATTCTTAAAATTTTACCAAATAGAATCCAACAAAATATAAAAAGAATAATAGATCCTGATCTAGTGGGATTTATCTCAGGAATACACTGTCAGTTTAATATGCAAAAAAAAAAAAAAATCAATGACTGTACTGGGTTGGCCAAAAAGTTCATTTAGCTTTTTAGTATGATGGCTCTAGTAGTGCTTAGTTGTCTCTAACCTCATTCGAAACAATTTTGTTAGATTGTATTGTGACTAGCTGTCATATCAGCGTGCATTTAAAAAAATCATCAAAATTGGTGAATTTTTGTGCAGCCATCTTAATACTGAAGATGGAAAAAAATGCACATTTTTCGCATATTATGCTTTATTTCAAGAAAAGTAAAAACACAACTGCAATGCAAAAAAAAAACTTGTGCAGTGTCTGGAGAAGGTGCTCTGACTGATCAAACATGTCCAAAGTGATTTGCGAAGTTTCTTGGTACTACTGACATTTTGGCCAAATAATTCTTTGCTGGGGGCTGTCTTATGCATGGAAGATGCTTAGCAGCACCCCTGGCCTCTCCCCACTAAAAGCCAATAGCAGGAGATAGCTGACATGCTCAAAATATCAAAATCAATAACGTTATTGGTGAAAATAAAAAATGTGTCTTTTATTCTGCAGAAAAAACTAAATGGACCTTTTGGCCAGCCCAATAATTCATCATATGAAGAATTTTAAAAATGATCTCAATAGTTATAGAAAAAAAACTGAAAAACTGACAAAATACAACATCCATTGTTCATTTAAAAACAAATACCCAAAACACAATACCTCTCAGGAAAGTAGGAATAGAATGCAACTTCCTAAATCTGATAAAAGGCTTCTACAGAGAATATACAACCTATATCAAACATCATAGTTAATGATTTTAAAAAAATGCTTCTAACCAGTGCACGATAGCAAGGAAATAAAAGGCATCCTGACAGCAAGAAGTAAAACTGTCCTTACGTACAGAGAACACGATTACCTACACAGAAAATATGACACCATCTACGAAAAAGCTAAGAGAACTGACCGATAAGTAGTTTAGCAAGATGGTAGGACACATGATCAACACACACCTAGCAACAAACAACTGAAAAGTGAAATTTTAAAACACAGTATCATTTACATGAAAAAATATATAAAATACCTACAGATAATCTGACAGACATGCAAGACCTGTCTACTGAAAGCTACAAAACGTGGTTGCTATTAAGGAAGACCTAAACAAAGCAAGAGATATACTATGTCCATGTCAGAAGAGTCAACATTTAACATGTCGATTTCCCCCCAAATTAATGTAGAGAGTTAATAAAAGTCCAATTAAAATCTAAGCGGACCTTTATTTTGAAATTGACAAAATGACTGTAAAATTGATGTGGAAATATAATAGACCTACCATAACCAAAACAACTTTAAAAATAAAACAAGTTTGAAGGACTTATATTATTTGACTTAATACTTATTACGAAACTAGAGTCATCAAGACTGTGGTATTGGCATTACAACAGACAAAAAGCTCCAAGAAGAGAATAAAACCACCAGAAATAGGCCCACATATATACATGGTAAATTGATATTGATCAAAGGTGCAAAGGCAATTTAATGGGGAAAGGAGAGGCTTTTCAGCAAATGATGCTGAAACTGATACGCAAAATAAATAAATAAATAAACAAGCAAGTAAGTTGTTCCACATCTGGTGCTACAGATTAATTGAACTTAAAATGAATCATGGATTTAATGTAAAACCGAAAAACAATAAAGCTTGAAAAAATAGGAGAAAATATTTGAGACCTCGGGCTAGCCATGATTTCTTAGATACAACACCAAGACCATCATCCCTAAAAGAATAAACTGATAAAATAGACATCATCAGAATTACAAATTGATAAACTAGACCGTATCAAAATTAACAACTCTGCTTTTTCAAAAGACAGCTAAGAAAATGAAAAGATTCCGATGTGACAGAGGACTTACAATGAGAATATATAAGAAGCTTAAAATTATTAGTCATTAGGGAAATACACATTAAAACCACGTGACAGAATTCCACATTAGAATGGCTAAAAGTAAAAAGTGAGGACACAGAGTGCTGGGGCGACTGGGAGTCCCCACACGGCTGAGGAAGATGTCACCTGGCACAAGTTCTCTGAAATACAGGCGACTGTTTCTTAAAAAGTTAAACAGACACATCACACATGAGCTACCTATTCCACTTCAGGTATTTAACCAAGAGAAATGACAGCGTATGTCTGTGTATAGAAACAGTCATAGCAACTTCACTTGTAGTAGCCAAAAAGCAGCAAATAATCCAAATATCTACCAACAGGTAAATGGATAAACAAAGTATAACATAACAATGAAATACTCCTCAGTAAAAAAACAGTGAACCATGTATGTATATATAACATGGATGAATCTCAAGATGGTTAAGTAAAGCCACCACAAAAGAAACACATTACATGACCCCACAGATAAAATCCTAAAAAATCTTAATCTATGGTGACAGAAAGTAGATCACTGGGTGCTTGGGGGGAGGGGTGGTACTGGGGAGGGAGGTCTTACCAAGGGGCACAAGAAATCTTTGGGGGTATTAGAAATATTCTTCATCTTGACTGTGATGATGGTTTCATGGGTATATACTTACGTCAAAATTTCTCAAGTTAGACACTTTAAATATGCAGTTTACTGTATATCAATAAAGCTGTTCAAAAATACCCGTTAAGAATGCCTTCCTTTCCCCATGGTAGCACGACTACCACATTCTTTCCTCAACCCCTACAGTCAATCAGTGGTTAATTCCTAACCACCCTATTCTCCCCATCTCTCTCCATTTCTAACCATTTCTCACCTGTATTGTAATAGCCTTTCTCCAGCCTTCACCCTGAAGCCAAAATTAACTTTCTGAAACAGGAGAGATACTTTGCAAATTCTCTTAACGTGACTCACCCAGGCAGCCTCCTTTCTGGTGACTTCCTCCTCAACCTTTCCTGATGAGCCATGCTAATCAAGTGCAATATAGTTTTGCACATGCTCTTCCCAAATCAAATAAACCCAAATCCTTGCCCCTTTGTCTTTCTCCGGCCCACTCACACTGAGGCTTCATAACTCAGTTTGGTTATTATCTCCTCTGGGAAGTTTTCCCCAAAGCCCCATATTGGGCCATTTGCTCTTCTCTCACCCCCTGAGCATCTTCTGCATACCTTGCCACAGCACTAATCTCACTACCATATAATCTCCCTCATCAGACTAGATAGAAGCAGATCAGGTGAAAGCTTTCAGGCAAAGACAAAGTCTTGTTGTCTTTACTTTCCCAGAGCCCACCACAGTGTCAGGCTCACAGGTGCCACAAGATTAGGAAACAAATGAATGAACTGAAGCACTGGTTTAGATCACCTCCCCTTACACCACCTGGGTTGATTCTAGATCCCACCTTATAAAAAGATGGGCAGGTGAGGGGTTAAATGATCTCTATAGGACATTCTGAGAAAATAATTACATCAAATCCAGTGGGAAGGGGGCTGGTTCCTCCACTCTGGCTGGGAGTTTAAGGGCAAGATTGATTACCTCAAACTGTTTTCAAAACCAGCTGGTAATTGACTGTGATTTGAACTAAGTGAAAGGTTAGGGAAAAGTAACCAGATTCTAGGAAGAGACAAGGCCCACAGCAAAGATTAACAACACTGCCTGAAAGAAGGTCCAATCTCCTCCCCGTGAACTTAATTTAATCTAAAAAGACACAGATCACAGTTTGGGTTATTCCCTTCTCCCAATACACACGTTTTGACATCCAAATCCAGCCATGGAGGCTCCCAACCTTTCTACCCCTCAAATCAATTTCTAGGCCCTCCCCACCCTCTCTGGTCTATTTCCTCCAATCATCCTTAATAGCAGTCCTCTGGGAAGAGGTTCTCCTCAGCTGGTCCCTCCCAGAGCCAGGCGGTGGCCCTCGGGCCCAGAGGCAAGAAGAGGACCTCATTAACAGGAGACTTCCAGAAGACTAGGAGGCAAGTGATAAGGCTGGAAAACCCAGGTGGCAACTTCAAAAGTAAAAAATCAGGATGTACACATGGTGGCTTACGGAAATTTAAGGAAAAGCAAGTAAAACTCTATCATCTAAATAACAGCCACAAACTAAGAGAAGATTTGCAATTCAAAAGCATAATCTCATCCTCCTTCCTGAACTCTTTTAAAAATTAACCAGATGATCACGGCTCTTCCATTTCTTGGTTAATGACTGACCCTTTAATTTAGGGGCAAAATTAGTTAAGACAGAAATGCTTTAGTGGGAAATAGCCAATGATTAAGGAAATTCATCGTTTTGCATCTTGTCGATCCCTTGAAAGAAGGGAAATTAATAAAAATGGGAAATTCCTCTCAGGGCTTTCCTACCCAGGATAACTGTAACCAAACAGCATTATACCATTTAAACTAAACTGCACTTCAAACATCACAAGCTGCTGAAAGCGTTTAAAGTTACAAGCAGCACAGGCCTTAAAGTACCTAAGGTAGCCAGATTTGAATTCAAAGGCTCAAAAATGCCTGGGAAAATGTCCTAAAATGCGGGAAGGTGGGGGAGTGAACATAGTTAACTGGACGGTGATAGCAGAGGACCCCGGATTTCAGACATCTAATAAGCAGCCTTGGGGATGCAGTAAAGGCCGACCCTCCCGTAGGGTGGCCGGATGCCTCACCCAGAAGAGGACACTGGGAACTCAACAACGTCTCGGGAACCAAGGCCCGGCTGGAAGGAGACTTAATCAGCCTGACAAGGAACAGGAAGAGGAGGCGGCGACCGCAGAAAAAGGGAGGCAGGCTTCGGCCGCGAGCGCTCTCCGATTGGCTAACGTGCGCGCTGTGCGTCTGCAAAAGCCCCTGGTGCACACGTGGGAATGGGAGGACGATCACTTACTTGTCCAATCTGAAATTACATTTCAGTTAGCGGGCTCTGCAGGTTGCCGAGCGGAGCCGCACCGCAAAGGGACTGGGCGGTCCCAGCCCGCGGCTGAGGCCCCGCCCCGGCCGGCCGTGGCTGCTGTAAAATACGGCCGGATTGGTGCTTTGAACCCGGCCCGGGATTGGCCCAGGCCGGTTCGCTGTCGCCTTGGGCCAGGTCCAGCTAGTAGGTGGTGCGGGGCCCGACCTCGCTTGGGCAACTCTGGAGCCACTGAACTTTAAAAGGCAGGCACGGGGCTTTGTCTGCTCCAGCTGAGAGTTTCCGGCTCTGGGGGCTCGTTTCACGGTACTCACCTACGCAAACACATTTATAACCACTTCACCATTTACTGAACACCAGGACTGTTGTGGGCGGGTGTGAAAAAAAATGGTAATAATAAAAATGTTTGTTGAATGCTTACTTTGTGCCAGGTCTTGTTCCTGATACTTTACATGAATTTACTCATCCTGCCACCAACCCTCTGGAATGGTATCACTGTCTTTAAATCAACAAAGCAGATGGGTCCCTGCCTTTGAATCTGTGGGTCCTGGACATACCTACCTAATTTTATCCTCACAATCCTTGCGTTTTCAATAATCTAGATACTATTTGTCACTATTTTACAGATGCAGAGAGAAACATGTTTAGCCTGTCCTAAGACACACAGGTAGCTTGTAACCAGAGGGAGAATTCCAACCTGACCCATCTGAGCTGTTTCCTTTTAAAAGGCAGGTTCCCAGGTTGATGAAATTCCAGATAAGGAAGATAGTTTAGCAAATCCCTTTGTCCAAGCCCTTTGTTTTCCGAGAAAAGTTCACTGGTGCACGGTAAAGAGAAGTGTCTTTCCAAGGACACACCAGGTATGAGAAGTAAGCCCAGTTAATGACAGTGATTTTAATGACCTGGCCTGCATGCCATATGCATTACAGTCACTGTCTGCTATCCTCAACAAACCCAGAAGTCAACAGATACTCTTATCTTTGTCTTACAGGTGAGGGTACTGACTCAGGGAAGCAGAGCCAGATGACTAGCTGTTTTTGCTAGGGGTCCTGGTTTGAGATCATGTCCTTTCTTATACGCAATGATTGCCTTTCATTTCCAACAAATATCCAAAGATCTAACTGTCTTTGGGAAGATAGGAGGTACCAGAATCTGGTTACTTAGCACCTGTGTGAGTCAGAGTATACAGAAGAAATAATATTAAGACCTCTTCATCTTACCTTTCCAAAGTATTTTGAAGAACAAATGAAGCAATAAATACAGAAATGCTTTGTAAAGCGTTAGATTATTAATATAGGTAAAAAGTGGTTTTCCCATCTTCCTCACTGTACCCCACAAATGGCATAAATGAAATATGCTGTTTGCCTCATGAACTATGGCAGGCAGTCTCATCTTGGCTAGATTTGAATTAATGCCAGTTTGCTGACTGGTCTTTATGGATGTCTCTGTTTCCAGGCTTTTTGTATTTGATTTTTGGTGTGTTTCCTCTAATTACCATACTGTCATTAGTAGTAATAGCAACAACCGCACAGTGGCTGGAATGCCAGCTGCCATACTGGAGGACCAAGAGAGGACCTCAAGAATGAAAGGCACACCCAGTAAAGCAATGAGGTGGAAGGGTTGGGGTTTCTCACACCGTGAAAGATCAGACCAACACCCACGAATGACGTCCATGTGAAAGAAATAGTCTGCTGTCTGAAAGACACTTTTATTTTGTGTTTCCTGTTACATGGGGCCAAATCTTATCATAATACATATACCTTACCCCATGGAAATTCTACAGCAACTCTATAAGGTGATAGGTGCAGAAACAGGACCAGAGAATATAAACAACTGCTTCAAGTCATCCAACTAAGTGACCAAAGTGAGATTCTGAAGCCAGTTCTCATTCCCTTCAGTTAAGACCGACTGTGTATTATGAATGAACCATTCCATGTATTTATTCTAGGGGTGGCAAACTTTTTTTTTTATAAAGGTCCAAATAGTAAATATGTAAGACTTTGTGAGTCATATAATTTCTGTTGCAGCTATTTAACTCTGCTTTTGTAATGCAAAAACACCCATAGATAAGAGAAAATGAATGGGCCTGGCTACTTTTCAATAAAACTTTATTTACAAAAGCATACAATGGGTCAATGTGGCCCATAGGTCTTAGCTTGCCTACCCTTGGTTTATTTAGTTGTGATATTCCATCACAAAACTGCATTGGAAATACATTATAGAAGGCAGAGGGATCGTGACAGTGCAGGCATGCTCACACTGTTGACCAACATAAAGGCCAGTGCATGATAGTGCAGTCTAAGAGAAAGGTCCCTAAACTGACAGTCATGAGATCTGGGCAGTCGGGTTCATATCTGCAGCTGAAACCAGCTCTATATCCTGGACTGGCCCCGGTTGCCTGACTTTCTTTATATATTAGAAACAAATAACAATGCAAATATTATCCATGCTTTCTCATTTTTTACGGCTGCAGGGAGACTCATATAAAATTATACATGAAATCATATTTCTGAGAGCTGTAAATGTTATCTAACTGTATTTACATTGCCTCACCTAGGGACTGTATAGCCTCCACTGCAGCCAGTTCTCTCTGCTGAACTCTGTCATGGAACTCACAGAATGCATGCAGCAAATGCCTAGTAATTATTAGTTTATCTGTTTTTCCCCCTCCCTCCTCCCCACTCTGCAACAAGGGTTATTGTGTTGCACTGGATTAGACGACTTTATCATTGGAGAGTCTAGACATTCACTCAGGGTTACTGCCAGGCAGCCTGGGATCATGCAGAGTCATTTTCCACTTGGCACATCACAAGTCACACTAGTGAAGCAGCACACCAGATATAAGCAAGACGGAAAGAGCTGGGTTGTGAAACCCTGGAACCAGCTAAACTGCAAGTTTGTGTAATTTTCTTCCCACTCAGAGATAGTTACATGCAACAACAGGAGGCAGACAGGAGACCTGATACTCTCTCTGCTGACCTGTGGAGGCCTTGTGATTCTCTAACTACATTCTCGGAAGGCTTTCCCTGCTTAGCAGCCTGCCCTCTCACCAGAGAAAAGACATAATTTCCCTGAGATTCTTGGAGTCATGGCACAGATATAGATATAATTATTTATTTATTAATGAGTTCATTGATTCATTTGTACACTTACGTGTTCATTCATTTAACAAAGACTTCTTGAGTGCCTATTGTTCTAGACACTAAAGAGATGGTGTTGAAAAGAGCAGAATTGTTCCTGTTCTCATGGAATTTACAGTCATGAAAGAGACATTTGATAAATAAGCACACAGATACAAAACTGATTCAACTGCAAGCAGAAAAGAAAATAAGATACTATGAGAGGGGAAATAGGATACTACATGATTTAGATTGAGATCTAACTTAGATTGGTGATTTTGTGGAAAGAGTTGCTTTGAATACATTGTCTCAGGTCTTCAACAACCCTGTGAGGTGGCTATTATCACAGCCATTTCCTGTACCACAGGAAAACTGAGGCTTAGGGAGATTGGGGGACTGGCCTAGTGCTGCACTGTTAGGAAGTTTGGAGCAGGCTGTGCCCTCTCCAGTCCTCCACACTGCATAACGCAAATCCAGAAGGTGAGAATTTTCCCACCTCCCACCTGTGCTCATAATTTGACTCTTCCCACCTGAAAAGCCTCTCCCTCCATCTTTCTCTTATTGGATTCGTATTCTGCCTTTAGTACCTATTTGAGGACCTACTCCCTCTGCAAAGTCCCTCCTTCTATACATAGAGGCTTCCATACATCTCTTTTCTTCTAGACTCCTGCAACCATCATTCTCTATTACTCATATGGCACCGAATCTAGGGACCCTTATAAAGTTAATTCTCTTCGACATGCTTGCCCTGACGTCCTTGCTCATAGACCTGAGAGCAGCACAAGGCCATGAGAGCCAGATAAGCCTGTCTTCTTCTCCCAGTTATACTGTTTGCTAGGTGACCTGGAGAAAGTTTCTTACCCTCTCTGCACTTTCGTTTCCTTGGAGAATAATATTTCTTTCTTAGATATATCTTAAAACATTTGTGCCAGTGCTGAACAGATAGTTAGTGCTCCATACTTCTTAGTCTTGTACCCAATTCCATTCCCTAGATGGGACATTTTTGGAGGGCAAGAAATATGTCTTCTGCTTTACAATCTCAGCAACTAACACAGTGCTCTGTAATAGCAGGTATATAATTGGTTGGTGTGCAGTTATGGCAGTGACGGCCCTTACCTGCCTACTGGGTCCCTCACTATTAATCAAGCTTCTCCTGTCTCTCTTCCTTCCTTTCTTCCTCCCTCCCTCCCTCCCTCCCTCCCTCCCTCTTTCTTTCTTTCTTTCTTTCTTTCTTTCTTTCTTTCTTTCTTTCTTTCTTTCTTTCTTTCTTTCTTTCTTTCTTTCTTTCTTTCTTTCTTTCTTTCTTTCTTTCCTCTTTCTCAACTGACTCCTTTAAGCCTCCCTAAACTTGATCCTCTGGCAGGAATAGATGCCACTGCATGTACACTCTAAGTCTTCCAAATCCACGCTGTCATCTCAGGAGGAAAGTAACTGAACTAGTTCACTGGACACCCAACAGATGGTCAGTAAGGGGAAAACACTGACTAGAAGGGCCTGCTGAACTCCCCCACCCTAATCGGCACCTAGGGCCATATTTTATACACAAAATAATTTATTTGCTCAACTCTCCTCCCCAAAGGGTGCCAGTAGCTCATTTCCAAAGATGGGAAAATGTTCCAACTTTATTACTTACCTGTACATCCTACTTGCCCTTTATCTACCTGCCTGCCTGCCTTTATCTCTGTACTCAACTGAGTACTGAGTATTTGCTAAGTGCTAAATCAGAGCTAGATGCTCTATCAAAAGCACAGATGAGAGTGCTATGGGCACCCCAAGGCTAGTGAGAAGAAGAGGGGGGATGGAGTGCAAAGGGAAAGAAAAGACTGTGTTGACACTTACTTGCCACCTCATGTGCAGTGTCTCTCAACCACCCACGTCGGGCAGGAGGGATTATTGCTGAGGAAACAGAAGCTCACCACGGTGGAGCAACATGCCCTAGGTCATCTATCACAAGACACCACATGTCAAACTGCCGAAGAGGGAATTTCTGCTGAGAAGCTAAAGTGGGCAGAGATGCTCATGTTGGATATAAAGATCTCAGATGACTGCAAGTCCTAATAATCTTACTGGTCTCCACCTCGAGGGTCAGTTTTCTCTTCCAGGTCTAAGCTGCTCACCCACTCCCCAGTTCCAAGGCCTCACTCGCCATCCAACCCGGTTTGGCACCACCTATATCTTTCTTTCCCAGCTCCACCCAATCACAACTCACAGCCTCTTGGCCATGAGTCATTTTAATAAAAGCGCAAACTATGCGATGAGCCATGACAACAGTGTGCAACCCTAAACCCCAACAAGCATTCTTCTGTAACGAAGCAACAGGTGGAAGAAGAGAGTACAGGGCCATGAGATGACAAGGCCAAAGAAAGGCGGAGACAGATGGTCGCTGGAAATGCTTGCTCAAACCCTTGGAGCCTATGCCGTGTCTGGCCTGTAGTTGGAGGAATTGCGCCATGAACTTCTCTAGAAAAATCCCATTTGGAAACCACTAGAGAGCATTGGTCTAGATCGTTTTCAGACTAGAGCCTATGGGAAGGTGACTGCACAGCAAAGGAGAGGCTGAATGGACTTCCAGGCCTTCCAAATTGCCCTCCACCCCTGCCAAGTTGTTCTTTTCTCCAAGGCACCAGGTGAAGGCTCTAACGTGGGCTAAACTCCAGTCCCTACTTGGCCGGCCAAACTGTACCTCTGAGAGTGCTCCTGCCCCACCGGACAGGGCAACTTACCCTAATTTGCACAAAGTAAGAGTAACATAGTGGTAGCTTTATCCTTTCCCTAAACATATACACACATAGAGTCATGTAAACACACCCACAGGCTCATACATACTAGCTCAAGTACATACGCATAATGATACAAACACATATGTAGACACATATACACACTATATACAATGCAGACACATACATACACACACAAACTCATATCATATACCATATATAAACAGACACAGAGACATACTAAATAAACCACAATATAGTTTGCAGAAATGTATATGCAGCACAAATATAGTCACACAGAGATATAGAAACATTCTCAAGCTATACAAACACATGTGCACTCAAACACACTCACACACATACATATGCACACAGTTTCATTTTCACTTATACATCGCACATATAAAGAGACACACACAGACATGCAGACATATAGATGGACACACAGGCATACAGATCACATAGATACACTCACACATAAACATACTTATACATAGACACACAGACAAATATACAAACCCATAGGCACACATAATACATCTTTTTTTTCAGTTGGAATCATTTCTAATATTTAAACAGAAAAATGAGCATTGGCTTTTTTTTCTCTTTGACACACACAGGTCTAAATATGCAGAGCAAGTAAACCCCTGCTCTGCCCCCCCACAGAGCCCATGCTGTGGTTTAAGGTGTTGCCAGCCCTCTGTCTTTTCCAACATACATAGAAGGTCACAGGGGCTGCTTTCACACTGCAGTGGGAATGCATTCTGTATTTCATATTGTGCATGTCCAAACAAAGCAGTCGTTAATGGTCAGGGACACATTTTTCCCAATGGTATCAGCTCCTACCCCACAATGAGATACTGAGGAGATCTTCTGGTTGGGAGTAGTTCGGTGGAAGACGAGGGATGACCAGAGCTGGAGTGACCAACCGCGTTGCTGCACCCTGGTATCCACATAAGGGCAGAAGTAGGAAGTCAGGATAGCTTGGAGGGCACAGTTGCAAGTAGGGAGTCTCTCCATGAGACAACATGGGGAAATTCTCCCAACCAGGTTTAGATAGGTCAGTGATAGGCCAAAGATTTTTGTAAAAATTAGCAGTTCAAATACTATTGATTTTCAAACTTGTCCACCAAGACAGGTCCAATACAGCGGTAACAATCTAGATCTTTCCAGGAAGTGAAGGTAGAGCCCCTGGCATTCCTCCTGACAGCCCTGTGTTGGGCCCTAGAAGTACCTGCCGCTGCTGCAGATGCTGCTGTTGCTCCTTTTGCAACTTTTCAGTCTCCCAGACAACATGAAGAAGCAGGATCATGAAGGCTAGCGCCTCATTGTCTTCCTCTTCCAGCTCCTCCTCGGTCTTCTCAGCATCACCTTTCAGAAGCAGTTCGTCTGGGGACAGAGGAGCCCAGGACCAACAGCAGCGATGAGGGTAGCCATGGCTGCAGGGGGACTCATACATACATTTTTAACCAGAACAACGCTACTTTGTCAATTTTACATTACAAATTCTATTAAAACCATTTTACTTAACAAATGGTCCACTATTGAAAGAAATTACTATTTTTTAAAGATTCAGTTTTCATTTCTTAATTCCTGAATTGACTTCATACTCAAGTAGGATCAACCCATTTGGTGCAAAGATGGTCAGCAATTGCTCCAGCCTTACAAAGTCCTGATGATATCCTGGTAAGAGGAATATGAGTGTATCTCCATGCTTTTATTTCTTGTAGAAATGCTGGAAAAAGCTTTGATTGACTTGGTTTTGGTCAAGTGCCCATCTCTAAGTATGGATCAGAAAGAGGTGAGCTCCCCTGAACCAGAAGCATTGGATAGTGAGGTCAGAGATGATTCCCCAACTAGACAGTAGACAGACAGGGAAATATGTATTTCCTCCTGCCTTCTTCCAGAAAACTTAGTGCTAGACTCATAGGACAGGCTCTGTGCTGGAGGCTAGGGGCATAAGATTTTTTAAAAAGTCCCATTCTTTTCCTCTAGAAATCCACTAGGAGCTTAGTGATGAAGATGATATGTAAAATAAAAGTTTGATAAAATAAACTTTATCAAAAGACACTGTTAAGCAAACAAATAGGCAAGCCGCAGAGTAAGAGAGAAATGTTCATAAAACATATATCTGAAAAAAATGATAAAGAATGACTACAACGCAAATAATAAATAAACACACCAACTTTTAAAAAAATGGGCAAAAAGCTTGAACAGACACTTCATAAAAGAAGACACACAAATGGCCAATAAATCCATGAAATGATGCTCAACATCACTATTTATCGGAGAAATGCAAATTCAAACCAAAATGAGATACCACAGTATAGTGTCTAGAATGGCTAAAATTAAAAAGACAGACAACCTAATTGGAAATAATGTGGAGCAGCCAAATCACGCACATTCCTACCCTCCTGGTAGGAATGTAAAATGGCACAACTGCTTTCCAAGAGCGTGTATCTACACTATGGCCCAGTAATTCACTCCCAGTTTTTTTAACTCAAGAGAAATGGAAATACGCGCTCACAAAAAAGACTTGAATGTGGGTGTTAATAGAAGCTTTATTATTAATAGTCCAAAACTGGAAATAACCCAAATGTCTATTAACAAGAGAATGGATAAACAAACTACAGTATATTCATTCATACAACAGAATATTAGTCATAAAAAAGGATAAAGTACTGACATACAATGACATATATGAATTTCGTATGTCAAGTGAGAGGAGCTGGACATGAAACAGTACATACTATACGACTGCATTTATGTGAAGTTCTAAACTAACCCATTATCAAATGAATTGTCAAATAATTCATGATGAAAAAAAATGGCCTGAATTTGCCTGGAGAGTGGAGCAGTAGAAGGGAAGAGGAAGCCGGACTCTGAAAAGCCATGAGAAAACTTTCTGGAATGATAGAAATGTACAAAACCTTGATAGATGTGTGTGTTACATGAGTATATTCATTTGTTATTGTGCATTGCATTACATGTAAATTTTACATCAAATGAAACAAATTATTAAAATATAGACCTGGCCGGGTATCTCACTTGGTTAGAGTATTGTACCAATATGCCAAGGTTGTGGGTTTGAGCTCCAGTCAGGGCACATACAAGAAGCAACCAATAAATGCATAAATAAGTAGAACAACACAATGATCTCTCTCTCTCGTTTTCTCTCCCATCCTGTAAAATAAATTAAAAAATGTTGTAAATAAAAAAGTATTGAGTTGTGGTTGAGAGTGATGGGAGGTGACGAGAAGAATCAGGAATGACAGGATGTTAATAATTGTTGAAGCCAATGATGGATACAGAGAGGTTCATTAAACTATTCTGTTCATTTTTTTACCTGAAATTTCCCATTAAAAAAGTTTTTAAAAGCAAATAGATTCATATCTAACAATATGCTGAGCTCCATGAGAGGTACAGGAACTAAGTGTTGTAGCGCTCTTTTAAAAAATGCTGCATCCCCCAACTCTCTGGATGGCTCAGTTGATAATATTTTGTAGAAAAACACATTAACATTTGATTCAAAAAGTGCTTCCAAAAGGATGAACCATTTTGAATGTGAAGTCTTAGTAATGCCTTAACTAATGTAGTATATCCCAAGAAGACAGTCTGCTTTAGTAGAAAAGTGTGGAGTCAGAGACCCAGTTCTAATACTGAGTCTACAGCTTAACGGTGGACAAGGGACTAAATCCCAGTCTTCCCAACTGGAAAATGGAAATAACTGTACAAATAGGGCCAAACAAGATAAAAATGTATATAAAATAAATCACCTGCTAAAGGACTTGGAAAGTAGCGACGACTAGTGACAGCTGCTTTGCTTCTTCCTCTCCCCCTCTCCTCTCGAGATCCCCCCCCCCCCACCCCCGCTTCTCTACCAGCTCAGATCCTGACATGGCTTCAGCTGAGCCAGGAAAGTTCAAAAGGGGCTCTTTCTGCAGACGACCCTGGCTTCGTTCGTTCCCGAGACTTATCTATTAGTAGTTGAACAGACCACAGAAACCTGTATTTTGCTTACATTTCCCTTTTTTACACATACACAAGAGTAATTTGTGATGAAAAAATATATACTCATTTATCTGTGTAAGTCTAAAAGAGATTTGGATTAAAAATATCTCTAAATCATGTCTGATTATGTCTACACATTTTTCTTAGTATTCATAAACTTTTTAAAAACTTGAAGTGACAAGGAAGCATTGTGTCTTAGCTTAACTGGCAATGTTTTTTCTAAGAGGTATGTAAATGAATAGTTCAGCGGGCGGAGTCCTAACTTCCATGAAATATGGTAGTGAAACCTGACGCCTCCCCCAGCACTTTCTTCCCGTTTCTCTGTCCTTTTCTGAAACTACAAATAAGGTGTCATTTCTGAGGGCGTTCTGTGTGTAAGAACAGTGCTGAAGCCTTGATCAACATCCTCTCAACTGATTGCACAATAACCTTACAGGAGATAACATTATCATACCCTTTTAGTGTTGAAGAGACTGAGAGATCTTAGTTCACATCGCTTCCTTTCTGAAGCTGGAGGAGAATTACAAAACAGGCTTCTCCCAGCCCAGATGAACTTCCTAGAATCCATCAGTGAACGACAATGCGTCAAGACCTGTGAGTCAGGAAGGCACTGCAGAAGGTACTGAGGTTAAAACAGGGTCTCACATAGACTTCAAGGAAGGATGGCAGCTGGCCGCAGCACAAAAATAAGCTTCGGAATCAGAGAGAACCTAGTTTTAATCTCAACTCTACCACTTGCTGGTTGTCTGATTTTGAGCAAACTATTTAAGTTCTTAGATCCTTAGTTTCTTCCCCTGTAAAATGGAGCAACTATTACTTACCTCCAAGAGCTGTGTGAGGATGAAATAAGTTTTCTTAATTATTTATTTATTCAGCAAAGACCTACAGAGTGCCAAGCCCCCTATGTAATATAAAATGAATATCATGCAAATGCCCCTAGCAGAGTGCCAAGTATCTAGCAGACACTCTGGAGAAATTTGTTGTTTTGTTTTTATTTGTCTGGACTTATTTCCCCTCTCTATTAGCACCTCAGTTTCCTTTTGGGGAGTCCACTCCACCCCCAATCTATGGTTCTGCAATCAGACGCCCTGCCCTTCCCTGGTCTGGGGGTAAGCATGTGGACCAAGCTAGGTCATGGACACAGATTCTCTGGGACTTTAATCTATAGCAGAGGGATAAAGAGACTGAAAATGGTAGGAGTTCATGCATTCCACCTTTCCCAGAACTCTTCTGCCTGGGATCGAATCTTTTACCTGGGATCAAATCTTGGTTCCTGTTCATTTCCAAACCTTATTCTCCAGCTATACTACCATTTTTGTTTGTTTTGAGGTCATGTTATAATTCTAATTATTTCTTTTGGAATTCAAATTAAGTTATCCAGAAACAGTGTTTGTCACATGCAACCAAAGAAATCAGATGCCTGGTGAAGAAAAAAGTAAAAAAGTTAACTCCTCTTTTTCAAGTATGCATTATTGAGTTAGGAGGACAGAGCAGGTACAGAAAAACATAATTAATGGTACATGGAAGAGCACTGATTACTTACCTTGGCTGCAAGGGAGGTGCTTGCTCTGGGATAGATATGATATATACAGAGTCTGGCCCCAATAATGTCCCTCTTTTATTACAATCTTTTATTACAAAATCATAAGCATGTAATTCTGTAACATAACAATATCACACTCAAGCACACCATATTTTAAGTGAAATGTTCAAATTAAAACTATAAATTATTACACCCATATTATTATCTTACCAACCACACTCAAGCAGGCCTTACTTCTGTTGGACCCTGTACATTGTCTCATCTAAAGCTCACAGGAACCTGTGGAGTAGGTATCATCTTCAACCCTGTGTGTTAGATGATGACATTGAAGCTCAGAGAAGTTAAATAACTTGCTTACAGGACCAGCTACATAATTTGCAGGGTGTAGTGTGAAATAAAAACACAGGGACCCATGTTGAGAAACTATTAAGAATTTCCAGATGGTGACAGCAGTGTATTAAAGCAAGTTCAGGGTCCTTCTGAGCACGGTTCCCCCTTCCCTGCATCTGCCGTTTCCCCACCCCTGCCATCACTGCAGAGGTCACAAGCTCATAAAGTTGGCCCAGCTTGCTTGAGTTAGTGAGACTTAAACCCAGATCTTTTTGATCCTGATGTCCATGGTCTCAATTCATGAGTAACCCTACCATGTGAGTGCTCCAGATCAGAATGAAACTGATATCCATTTCAGATCATTCAGATTGTCAAGGCATTACCCTCATCCCCTACCCCATAGAGGACTTGGGGGCTCAAATGAAAGGCTGATAATTTTGACAACCTCAGAGATACACAAGGAAAAGTAATCAATCTAGGACAGCAGAGACAAGCCTTGCTCTCCCCTGCTTTCTTCCTGGTCTTCAGGTCAGATCTCACCCTTTGTAAGGGTCCTAGACAAATAGAGCAAAATCAGAGGAGCCTGAGCAGGATGGCGAAGGAACTGCACACAGGTGTATGAAATCATGAGCAGTTAGACTGAAGACCAGAAGAATCACAGCTATCATCAAATCTCTCCCATGTTAAGATATACATTCCATGAGAACCAGGATCTCACCTGTTCACCACAATACCCCAATGTATGGCACAGTGCCTAGGATATAGTTAACGCTCAAGAAATAGTAAATGAAGCAATTAATTAAACAGTTTGCTTAATGTCAAGTGGAAGAAGGATTAGACATGTTTTTTCTCCAGAAATGAAAATTTGTTCTGGTGGGGTAGACAGATTGTGACTCTTGGATAGATAATAGTTCTACAACCCCAAGGTAGAACAAGTCCCCTTTACAAGAAGAACTCATGTGGAGATGGTGACAAGGATACTACTCAAATGTGCTCCCCGGAATACCAAAAACAGCAAAGGGTTTTCTCTTCCACCCTGGCTGGTGTGGCTCAGCAGACTGAGTGACTGAGCCTTCATACTGAAAGGTCTCAGGTTCAATTCCCAGTCAGGGCACATGCCTGAGTTGTCGGCAGATCCTGAGGAGGGTGTTGGAGAGGCAACCATCAATGTATCTCTCACTACCTGAACTTCTGTTGAGAAGCTGTTCACAAGGAAGCTCCATGAGAAATTGTGCTGTTCATTAGACACACTTATAAACTTTAATGTTTGTGATTCTGTGAATTTGCATTTTACCCAGAAATGTTGGGTAAGGCTATCTTTGATGCTCCATTCCTCTAATTTTAATGCCCCCAGTTAAGGCAAATTAGTTAAAGTAAGTTCACCAAAGCTCATCTCTATGTGTAGCCAGACCAATTCTCAGCAATCTTACTTGAGAAGAATTTCCTAACCTAGTGGGCCAGTTATTTGAAACACATTCTCTCATTCAACTCCAATTAAATCTAAAGTTGTGGATTTTTTTAGGGTTCTTCATTTTTCAGTTTTGGGCTTAGACACTCTAAATATGATATCCAACCCCCATGGGCAATCTTAGATGTCAGATTCACCATGCTTAAAGACATCTGTGGGAGCGAACTCTGAATAAATCTGTCTAAATAGTAATGATTAATTTACATTACTTCATAGCAATGTTAACCTTCAGAGGCAAAAGCCCAGACAGGTTGAGAAATGGAAAATGAGGACATAAGGGGGAAACAATTCCATTAGCTTCAATCAAAAGAAAAGGCCAAAAGGGGATTAGAGGCTATAGCATGTTCAAAGAGGGCAGAGACTAAACCACTCCACCTTTGAAGAGGAAAGATGAAATAGTTGCCATTGTTTCCTGTTTCTTCCACCAAAAGAGTTGATTAATTTACACTTATTACTTCCTGCCTCGTTTAACAAGAATTTTTTAAATGAATAATAAATTCACTCATTTAAGACCAAGAAAAAAAGTCTACCAGTAATTGTTATTTTCTCTAACCTATATTTTATACTTTTATTTAGATCAGGGATTTTGAACCTGGGGATCCAAATACTA
>VMDR010018180.1:0-19398 GCA_007922815.1 Macrotus californicus | reverse complement strand
CTTAGAATTATTCAGTTCCAAAGTTGGTAACAGTATCTTGCAAAAACATGAATTTAATAAAGGCATAAAACAATGGGCTCCAAAGGATGCTGGGACTTCTTAGGTAGAAAGTAGTGAAATAGAGAAACTTAACAGAGTACACTGGATATGGAAATCAGCATCTCCAAAGCTCTGGCAGAATTAATATTATTTGTGGAGTAACAAAACCCAAGGAATGAACTTGAGTTTAATTTCAACAGTATCAGGAATTGTTCCTATGATCTTTGGGTCATTATCTCCACTTACAAAAAAAAAAGAGGGGCTCCACCACTTACACTGCAGATTACCTGTGAGAGTAAAAGCACCTGCTTGTTTTAATTTCTCTCATCTTGGATGAGTGGTTTTCCCTCAGCCTACATCTGGTCCAGAAAAACTCACCATTTCTTACTTCCATTATGATAGCTCATACGATGCCATCGCAAAGACCTACTCATACTTCCCTGTTGCTTGTCACTTGTTCATTCTGATAACTTTAGCCACTCCTGGAGTGGAAAGCATGATTTTGCTTCAAGTTGTTAAACTTTAATTGCACATTTTAAGAAATGGTTCTTTTTTTTTTTTTTGAAGAAAAGTTATTTTATTTTATTTTTATTACTTTATTGTTGTTCAATTACAGTTGCCTGCATTTTCCTCCCACCACTCCCCCCACCGCCACCCCAGCCAATCCCACCTCCCTCCCTTGCTCCCACACTCCCCCTTGGTTATGTCCATGTGTTGGTTCTTTCTTTTAATGAAGATGCAATTTATGAAGGTTGACAAACTACATGACTTTGAAGCCTGACACCATTACTGAACTATTAAAGTAAGACTTAGCAATAAAAATAATTTGTAAACAAAAAGTCACCTTTAGAAAATTTTACTCAATGAGCCTTTGACTATATGACATATCCCTTTATAGGCAGAAAAAGACAAAATTAAAGTATGCGTATATAAAACTTAAATATTAAAGGAAATTAATTCGAGTACACTTTTTTCCAGGCATAATTTGCCTGCATTACCCAAGACTACTACAGAATTTGAATTGAACACAGTGATTCCAAAGCATTTTGTGTAAAACAACCACTGAGATGTGCAAAAAATTAGATTTTTAAATGTATTTGCTGGAATAAGACTAATATTTGAGGTTGAGATACTGGATTAAATATTTTACTTTTTTAAACTCATTTAATAATTAAACTAGGCATGAATATATTGAATAACTCACTGGCAGTCACAGAATTTATAAGGACAGGACCCACACCCAGGCAATCTGGTCCCTGATTAATTACTAGCCTATATACTTCTCCTAAGACAGCTTTAGTAACATTTAATATCATATTTTCAACAATTCCAAATACACATTTTTCTTATTTTAATATCCCTGAAAACAGAATATATCTTGAAATAGATGTCATCTTATAATTGGCAGTATTTTTTTTTTCTTTCTTGGTGGTACATAAAAGCATGGTACAGCTTAGAGTAAACTTTATCAATTGTTTTTGATAAAATGTACATACTCACCAGGTCTGTTACATTAGATCAGTGATTTCCAATGTTTTTCATCTTATGGCACACACAAACTAATTACCAAAATTCTGCAGCACACCAAAAATACATATTTTGTGGATCAAACAAAAAAAAGAAGTATAATTCATTTACACCAGATGGTTATTATTGTGTTGGCTGTTTTCATTTTTTTATTTCACAATGTAAGGGAAAAGGGGTCAGTACCCCTGACTAGTCAGGTATTGAATGTTTTAAAAATCTTGCAGCATACCAACTGAAAAATCACCAGTTGTGCACTATATTCAAAGTATCTTGGAAGAATGGGAATCTACAGTAATAGGAGGTAGAGTTCTATCTGAACAGTGTGCAGCAATGCACTGAAATTTACCTATGCCTAGTTATATGGATCTGAAGATTCTATCCATTTTTAATGGCACTTGACAAATAGTACATGAAGAAATCAGTCACTGAAGATAATAGTACAAATGCAAAGTATAAAGAGAATACTAAGAAAGTAACAGCAGAGCCCTGACCAGTGTGGCTCAGTTGGCTGTGTGTTGCCCTGCAAAATGGAAGGTCACTAGTTCGATTCCTGGTCAGGGCACATGCCTGGGTTGCAGGTTTGGTCCCTGGTTGGGGCATGTATGAGTGGCAATTAACAGATATTTCTCTGTCACATTGATGTTTCTCACCCTCCCCCTCTCTATAAAAATAAATAAATAAAATCTTTAAAAAAATAACAGCAGAACCCTGACTAGTGTGGCTCACTGGATTGGACATCATACTGCAAACCGAAAGGCTGCAGGTTTGATTCCCAGCCAGGGAACATGACTGGGTTGCGGGCCAGGCCCCAAGTTGGGGGCATGCAAGAGGCAACCAACTGATGAAGCCCTCTACATGTTTCTCTCCCTCTCTTTCTTCCTTCCTCTCTAAATTAATTAATTAACCAATGAACAACAGCAGAGACATAAAAAGACGCTTTGATGAGAACAGTACTAAAAAATTCAAAGACCATTTGAAATGACATTATAAAAACCTCACTTTTGACTTCCGGCCAAGATGGAGGCATAGGTAGACACACTGTGCCTCCTCGCACAACCAAAAGAAGGACAACAACAAATTTAAAACAAAAAACAACCAGAACTGACAGAAAACCGAACCGTACGGAAGTCCAACAACCAAGAAATTAAGAAACATACATCCAGACCGGTAGGAGGGGCGGAGAGGACTCGCGTGGTGGGGCGGTGGCTGGCAGATCCGGGAAAGGCGTGGCTGGCCGGGAGAAGTGGCAGCTGCAGAACAGGCGTCCCACTCCCTTGTGAGGATAAACCGGGAGGAACAACTGGGGAGCAGGACGGACCCCGCAACCCAGAGTTCCAGCACGGGGAAATAAAGCCTCAGAGCCTCTGATTGGAAACTCCTGTGGGAGTTGAGGCGGCGGCAGCAGGAGAAACTCCCAGCCCCACAGGAGAGCTCGTTGGAGAGACCCACAGGGTCCTGGAGCATACATAAGCCCTCCCACCGGGAATCGGCACCGGAACCAGCACCAGAGGGGACCAATTTGACTGTGGGTGGCGCGGAGGGTCACTGAGGGCCGGCAGAGAGCGGAGCAACCGCCATTGTTCCCTCTTGGTCCCCTCCCCCACAAACAGCGTCACTATGCAGCAACGTGGCCACCCCATCCTGGTGAACACCTAAGGCTCCGCCCCTTACTACGCAACAGGCGCGCCAAGACAACAAAAATGGCCCAAATGAAAGCACAGATCAAAGCTCCAGAAAAAAAATACAACTAAGTGACGAAGAGAGAGCCAACCTATCAGATGCACAGTTCAAAACACTAGTAATCAGGATGCTCACAGACTTGGTTGAATTTGGTCACAAATTAGATGAACAAATGAAGGATACGATAAGGGAAATGAAGAAAAATGTACAGGGAACCAACAGTGAGGGGAAGAAAACCGGGACTCAAATCAATGGTATGGACCAGAAGGAAAAAACATTCAACAAGAACAAAATAAAGAAACAAGAATTCAAAAAAATAAGGAGAGGCTTAGGAACCTCCAGGACGTCTTTAAACGTTCCAATATCCAAATCATAGGGGCGCCAGAAGGAGATGAGGAAGACCAAGAAATTGAAAATTTATTTGAACAAATAATGGAGAACTTCCCTAATTTGGCCAAGGAAATAGACTTCCAGGGAGTCCAGGAAGCTCAGAGAGTCCCAAAGAAGTTGGACCCAAAGAGGAACAAACTAAGGCACATCTTAATTACATTACCCAAGATTAAAGAGTAGGACAGAATCTTAAAAGCAGCAAGAGAAAAGGAGACAGTAACCTACAAAGGAGTGCCCATAGTACTGTCAGCTGATTTCACCAAAGAAACCTTACAGGCAAGAAGGGGCTGGAAAGAAGTATTCCAAGCCATGAAAGGCAAGGACCTACATCCAAAATTACTCTATCCAGCAAAGCTATCATTTAGAATGGAAGGGCAGATAAAGTGCTTCCCAGATAAGATCAAGTTCAAGGAGTTCATCATCACCAAGCCCTTATTATATGAAATGTTAAAGGGACTTATCTAAGAAAATAAAAAATATGAACAGTAAAATGATAACAAACTCACAGCTATTAACAACTGAACCTAAAACAGAAACAAAAACAAACTAAGCAAACAACTAGAACAGGAACAGAATCACAGAAATGGAGATCACACGGAGGGTTATCATCAGGGGAATGGGTGGGGAGAGAGAAGGGGAAAGGTACAGGGAATAAGTAGAATAAATGGTAGGTAGAAGATAGATAGGGGGAGGTTAAGAATAGTATAGGAAATGTAGAAGCCAAAGAACTCATATATATGACCTATGGACATGAACTAAGGAGGGGGAGTGTGGGGGTAAGGGGTGTGCAGGGTGGGGGGTGGGGAGGAGATGGGACAACTCTAACAGCATAATCAATAAAATATATTAAAAACAACAACAAAAAAACACCTCACTTTTAAGGGTATATTTAGCTTTGAGATATTATCTAATAATAGTATATGTATCTATGTTATAAACAAACATTTGAACTTATTCCTACTAAAAAGGAGCACAATCAATGAATTCAACCCATTCCTTAAAAAAAAATCATTTGGGCCCTGGCTAGAGGATTGTCTAGTACACCACAAAGTTGCAGGTTTGATCCCTGGTCAGGGCACACAGGGGAGGCAACCTATCGATGTTTCCCTTTCACATTGTTTCTCTTTCTCTCAAATCAATAAGCATATCCTTGGGTGAGGATTTATAAAAAACCCCTTGGTAATGTCTCTTGTTAAATAAAATGTTATGTTAAATAATATTCTGTCACAACAAACGGTAGGGGGGGACCTAGAATGGTGTGTGCAGGAAAAAGGAAATTACCACTGCATTTTACATGATAAAAGCACCAAGAGAAAATATGATTTGAGTTTTCTGTATTTGCAAATAAGGGTACTTGCTGACATTTACCTGTAACCACTTTCTCAGTCTCTCAAGGATGTGCACAGAGCAAAGAAAAATTCAAGCTGCTCAATGCACATTCCCAGTTGCAGTTAAACAAGGAGATGCCTTATTTATGTTGTTTCAGTTCTCGTATTGTAAATAAGTGGCCTTTCTGAAATATATTTAGTATCAAGTTATTTGCTTTTTTGTGCTTTTTGGGGTGAACTCACTATTTAAAACTGCTGCCAAGTATAGTACTGAGGTGCTGTTTAGTGTTCCCAAATGCCAAAAAGAATGTGATGTACCTTGTGTAGATAATATGTATGTTGGATAAACTTCATTCAGGCATGAATGACAGTGCTGTTGGCCATGTGTTTAATGTCTTTTTTAAAATTATATTTCACTGATTGTGCTACTACAGTTGTCCCAATTCCCCCCTGGCCCTGCATTGCTTCCCTCCACCTAGTATCCCCACTCCCTCAGGCAATCCCAACAACTTTGTTCATGTTCATGGGTCATGTGTGTAAGTTCTTTGGCTACTCCATTTCCTGTACCGTACTTTATATCCCCATAGCTATTCTATAACTACCTACTTGTACATCTTAATCCTCTTAATCTTCACATATCCTCAGAGCCCCTTCTCATCTGTTAACCATCCAAAAGCTCTATATCCATGACTCTCTCTCTGTTCTTATTTGCTTAGTTTTTTTAGATTCAATTGTTGATAGATATGTATTTACTGCCATTTTATTATTATAGTTTTGATCTTCTTTTTCTTAAATAAGTCCCTTTAACATTTCATATAATAATGTTTTGGTAATGATGAACTCCTTTAGTGTTTTCTTGTCAGGGAAGCACTTTATCTGCACTTTAATTATCAATGATATCTTTGCTGGGTACCACCATCTTGGCTGTAGGTCCCTCCCCATTGCTTTGAATATTTCTTGCCAATCCCTTCTAGCCTGCAAAGTTTCTTTTGAGAAATCAACTGACAGTCTTATGGGAACTCTCCTGTAGGCAACTAACTGCTTTACTCTTGATGCTTTTAAGATTCTCTCTTTATCTTTAAACTTTAGCATTTTAATTATGATTTGTCTTGGAGTGGGCCTTTTTTGCATCCATATTGTTTGGGACTCTCTGTGCTTCCTGGACTTGCATGTCTATTTTTTTCATCACATCAGGGAGGTTTTCCTTCATTGTTTTTTCAAACAGATTTTCAATTTCTTGCTCTTTCTCTTCTCTTTTTGACACCCCTATGATGAAAACATTGGAACACTTGACGTTGTCCTAGGGCTGCTTACACTTTCCTTGTTTTTTGGACTCTTTTTTCTTCTTGTTCTGATTGGTTATTTTTTGCTTCCTTATTTTCCAAATCATTGATTTGATTCTCAGCTTCATCCTCTCTACTGTTGTATCCCTATAAATTGTTCTTTATTTCAATAAGTGTATCCTTTGCTTTTTTTTTTGTGTGTGTGTGAACATATCCTCAAGATTTTATTGTCACATAATAAAACAAAATATGAAGCTTAGCACTGGATTACTTGGACCTTTCTCTTATCTCTTCCCAGTTCAAAATGCTTGCATCTCTTAATAGCCAACATTCTCTTAGATTTGCAGTTGGGCTCAACACATTCAAGTTTCAGCACAATTTTCTTTGTAGTTCTAGCCTTTTTTTTTTTTTTGAAAATCGGCATAGTCAGCCCACCATAGCCACTCCACTTCTGTCATAATGCCACTTTCCCTGTGCATGTAGAGAATCCTTGCCCTTCTTATACTATGTTATTTTGTGGAGTTGATGCTTGCCATACTTCTTACAGAAAGTCCGGTGGGTTTTAGGAATGTTCACCATGTTTGGAGAGTGCTAACAGCATGGAAAGGAAGTTTATCCTTTGTTTCTGACTGGACCTTTTCTATGCTATTGAGGTCCCCACTAAGTGTTTTGAACTCTGCATCTGATAGGTTGCTTATCTCCATTTTGTTTAGTTTTTTTTTCTGGAGTTTTGATCTATTCTTTCATTTGGGCCATGATTCTTTCTCTTTTCATTTTGGCAGCCTCCCTGTGTTTGTTTCTATGTATTAGGTAGAGCTACTATGACTCCCTGTCTTGGCAGCATGGCCTAAGGTAGTAGGTGTCCTATAGAGTCCAGTAGCACAGCTTTCTCTACCACCCAAAACTGGTCCTTGAGGTGCGCACTCCATGTGGGTGAGTACTACCTCCTCTTGTAGTTGGGCCTTGATTGCTGTTGGCAGGTCAATAGGAGGGATTTACTCATGCCAGTCAGCTGCAGGGGACTGGCTGTGACCACTGACCGCCAACCTCTACCCTCCATGAAGGATCAGATGCAGGGGCAGGATGGTGGTGTCTGAAGTAGTTTGTAGCTGTCCACCAAGTGTGTAGGCTCGGGTTTCTGGGTGGTGCAGGCCAAAGTCAGCCCCAACCTGTGTTCTGTCCATGGTCTCCCAGCATGAGCTACAAAGTAATCTGCAGATGGCTGCTACTTGTACTGAGCTTGGAGGTTCCCAGGTACAGCCAAGCTGTGAACCTAGGCTGGCTGCTGCTAGTGCTAGGCCTGGGGCCACTTAGCAAGAGGTATGGGGGATGGGGGTGCGTTGAGGCTGGTTGTTGCTTGTTCGATGGGATTTAGAAAGAAGTGTAGGATGAGCCAAGACTAGCCATTCACATGGAAAAAACCACTGTTAACAGTTTGGGTGGGCCCCTAAGTTGGGTAGAGCTGAGCCTCAGAGAAATACCAGGAGGCGGTGATGGAGTCCCAGATATGGTTTCCGCCTGCCAGCTCTGTGGCTTTGTGGGGAGATGGTTCAGAAAAGGAACAATGGCCTCTGCCCACCTTTATGTCTTGGGAGAAAGCTGTCCCTTTGCTCTCGCCCTGATGCCAGATACTTCAGTTCCTCCCTATATACCACTGGTGCCTTTCAAGCTGCTACCCTGGTGCTGTAGCTCAGAGGGAGTGAGTCTGAGTTTGTGTGCAGGGCTTTTAAGAAGAATTACCTAGGAATCCTGCAGTTTCTTCCACTGACTCAATCCCTGCTGGTTTTTACAGCCAGAAGTTATGGGTACTTATCTTCCTTGCACTGGTACCCTGGTAAGGGGCTGCAACTCCTCACTCCCAAGATATCCCTACTTGAATTTTTATCCAACGTGTGGTGAATTTTTATCCACTACATGTTGGGTGTGGGACAGCCTGTTCTGCGTCTCCTCCCCTCCTACCACTCTGTATGGTTGTGGTTTCTTTAATTCCACAGCTGTCAGACTTCCATTCAATTTGATTTCTGATGTTTCTGAGTGATAGCTGTTCTGTATTTTAGTTGTAATTTTGATATGGTCGTGTGAGGAGGTGAGCTGTGTTTACCTACGCTTCCACCTTGACTGGAAGTCAATGTCTTAAACAGAAACAATATTTTTAAAAAGTTATTTGCTGATTGGTTGATGAAAATGTGACCAGTGGCTTACAGAAACCTGACTTTTGTACTTCCCCATGAAGCAATGATTCAGTATTCACTAATTCAGTGTTTGTGGTGGCTTTATAGAACATAACTACCAAAAATAACCAGAACTCACTGACAGCCCTGGTCATTTTCATATTAACATGAGATTTTTTTGCCTTATACTCTGTTCCAACAATTTAAAGTTAGACCTCTACATTATACTTGCTATGAATTTTAATTGCAATGTAATTGAAAGTTACTTATTTTCAGCTCTTTTATATAAAATGGGAAATATTGGTCATATTTAAATTAAAATTATACATTACAAAAAGTTTGTTTCAAATGTGTTCAACTATACTTTTATTGTTTGTGCTCAAAGAGGCTCATAAAATTGCTAATATTGTTTGTATAAGCTGTGACATAAATACATAATAATGTCTACTGTACAGTTAACCCTTGAACAACACTGAGGTTGGGGTGCTGACTGCCCCAAAATTTAACTACTAATAGCTTACTGTGACCAAAAGCCTTACCTATAACAAAACAGTCTATTAAGTTATTTAGTATATTTTATATTATTACATACTGTATTCTTAAAGTAAGCTAGAGAAAAAAATATTATTAAGAAAATAACAGGAGAAAACACCCATATACAAGTGGAGCTGTGCAGTTCAAGCCCATGTTGTTCAAGGGTCACTGTATTGCCCACAGAATTAGCTTTCTGCTTTACAGTCATATAAAACTGATCATGGAAAAAGCCCATCTCCCTTTATTACTTGGAGCCAAACATCATGAACCTCAATGAATTAGGGAGTGGTAGCTCCCTTTAAAAACAGAACTAGCCCTGTCCGCAGTAGCTCAGTTGGTCAGAGTATCGATCTGATATATACCAAGGTTGCAGGTTTGATCCCTGGTCAGGGTACATACAAGAATCAACTGGTGAATGCATGAATAAGTAGAACAACAAATCAATGTTTCTTTCCTTTTCTCTATCTCGCTCTAAAATTGATTAAAAATTTTAAAAAAGACAGGACTATAACTCTCTAACTAGACAAATCAATCACCTTGTAAAAGATCCTATTGGAGTGACATCTGCCTTGCTAGCAGCTCCTACAGAAGGAGCAGCCCTGTGCAGGTGAGTCGGCCTAATATAGCAGCTTTCAAGGTAGAAAGATCTGGAGGTAAACCCCAATTATAGAGAGGCCAACCCATATGTAGAGTGAGGCCAGGATTTTATGCCAGATCAATGTTGGGAATAAAAAAAGTTAAGAAAGCAGAGAGAGGTAGAAGAAAACTATAAGCCACTTGGTAGCTGAACAAAAATGAAAGCTCACCCTGGAGAATTGGTAAAAACATAAATGCTAGTGAGAACTATACTCCTGCTGCCAAGATACCCTGAAGCTCCAGAAAACCCTTCCATAGTTTGTTTTGATTTTTTAAACTACCTCCGTCTTCCTGTTATATAATAGCTATGTTCTGGCGAGATTCTGCTTCTTGAATCCCATGACCTTCAACTATGGACCACCACTCCACGCCCATTTGAGTGGCCTAGCCCATACAGAGGTTGGAAAATTGTTAGAGAACCTAAGAGTGGGGAAGTTGCTAGACAAACTAAAGTCCTTTCCAACCCCAAAGGTTGGAAAGCTGTGATCCTAAGCTGTGATCCTACTTATGTTTTCTTCAAGGTAACACAAATCCACATAAATTTACTGAGTGGTAGCTCCTTTCATAGACCTAAGATGGTCCTTCAAACAGGTGTGCCCCAGTTCCGATATTCTAAGGTTTCCTGAACATCCTCATTTTACCTTTACAACTTTACAGATTTCACTTCCGTAAATTTTCTTAAGCCTTATTTTCAAACTGTAGAGTCCTTATATTTTTAGTATCTTATACCAAGTCCCACAGCACTGCTAACCCAATCCACTGGGTTAGCAGCGCTATTTTTTTTTCACTGAGCATTGCCCCTTAGGTATCTTTCTCTGTACATAAGCGTCTATTTAATCTCCACTCTTTTTAAAAGGCTGATACGTTGCTTCATTACACAGATGTAGCATAATTAGTATTCCACCAGTCCTACTAATGGCCCTTGGGTTGCCTCCAGTATTTATTATGACACACAATGCTATGGGGTCAATGCCTTTCCACATGTGTGCCTGTGAGCATGCAAGAGTAAATTGTCACTGGATTATTTTAAATTGCTACTTTCTTAGCTGTCTGAGATTAGATACGTCTTGCAAAAAGAACAAAGACTAGAAAGCACTCAAACTGTGGCTGCAGATGCAAATATAATTAACAAGTAGTCTTCCATTCGATACAGATAAAAGACTCCGGAAATTTTGGCTCCTCTTAGGCGTGGAGATAATGACAAACCAGGACTGGGGAGTGTGAGTGCGGCGAGATGCTTTCGATAATATTAACGTAAAAAGGAATGACCGTGGAAGGACAATTAGGAAAATGAACTTGTCTGTTTTTTGGAAACTGGAGTTCCCAAGCCAAGAAAATATTTTAATTATTGAAGAATTTTAGAAATCTCGGACACGAAGTTAAGAAATAACAGAAGCTTAGCAAGTGAAGCTTTTACACTTCCATTTGGTTCCTTAATGTTTTCAATATCCGATATCCGAAAGTACAAAGGCTACGACGTGTGTTTTTAAAATATTATGTATGCGTATATACTTAAAAAATAGGATGCACGCGTCATAGCTCCTGCCCTCTTTGAAAACACTCCCCGCCTCGGGCTGGCCAGAGGAGGGGGACCGGGCGGCGACGGAGCCGCATCCACACAGCCTCCCCGCCAGACCGCGCTCGAGACGCGGGGCCGCGGTCGGAAACCGCGGGGAGGGCGGGGGGCTTCCCAGGCCGGCCAGGGCGCTGAGCGGCCGTCCCTCGAGACTCACCTCAGTTCTTCGTCGACACTCCTGCCAGGCTGCTGTTCGGCCGAGGCCACCATAGAGGAAGTCGTAGAGCTCTTGTTCTTCAGGATTCCCTTTATAGGCCGGTGCGAGGCCGTCGAGGCCGCCATTGCCCGCCCCGCCGGCGGTCGGCTCAGGGTCGCTGCTGGGCGTCGGGTCTCGGAAGGAAAGGAAAGGGCGAGGCGCGAGCCCAGACTCGCCAGGAGCCGCCAAGCCCGCGGGGGGCCAAAGCGGCCTCACCTGCTGCCGCGGAGACGGCCCCCGGCGTCGTTCCCACGACACAATGACCCCGGCGCTTCGGCGTCCAGCCGACGCCGCGCGGCGGAAAGCTCTCCGCGCGCCCTCAGCCACCGGCTGTCTACCCGCGGCGGGCGGAGAGACGCCGGCCGAGCGCCCCAGCGCGGGAGCGACGCCGACGCGGACGCCGGCGGGGCCCGCCCTCTCGCGATACCCAGGGCAGGGGCGGGGCAGAACAAAGCCCGCATTCTCGCCCCGCCCCCCGGCCCTCTGCGTGGGCTGGCGGGTCCAGTCGGCGCCGGGGGCCCGGGGGGATTCAGAGAGCGTTCTGGGAGCTCGGCTCCCGACCTTCCTCCGTGCGCGGTTGTCAATCGCTCCGACCACTCTCGTCCCCACCGCCTTCCCGAGTCCATGTTGTTATTTCTGTGTTTTATCGAGGGGATAGCTGAGGCTGAAAAGATGTTATCGTTCCTCAAGTATATTAGCTGACTTTCACAGTAATGTCTCCTTTTTTCTTCCATTTAACCCACAGAAGTTTAACTCTCTATTATTAAATCGTGGAACATCAGCATTGAAATGACTCTTAGAGACCTATTGTGAAATCATAGAATATAGACTTTTGTGAAATCACAATATCAGCATTGAAATTGTCTAATTTATTTTCAGAAATAAATTTTAGAGAAACCGAAGGACACAGAAGGGAAATGACCACTACCGTCACACAGCTCATCCATGGTGTGTGGTCACAGAACTTCAGAACTGTGTCTTCTAGTCTGATGTCTCCACATTTTACCATGTTCTCCCTCTGTGCTGGTAATTCCACGGAAGGAATTACTGGCAGAAATTTCTAGACTTGTGGTTTATAATGTCTTTCCCCCCAAATCTTGGAAATTCACTTAAGGTAACCATGGGTGCAACACTGAATGAAATAGGCCAGAGCCTTGGGAGCTCTGTAGGTCTTTGTGAGAGTCTCAAAGAAGAAAAACAAAACACAAAACCCTCAAACACACTGCCCAACTTTTTCTGTGTCTGGGTGTAAATAAAAGATTCCAGGGAGGACTTTGATACAGAGAAGGAAAGAGCTCGAGGCTCTAGGGTGTTAGGATATACATGTGGGTGTCCAGGTTGGGAGTGCTGTGGGTATGATGAGGGGAAATGGTTCTGTGGAGTATAGGGAAGGGCAGAATTTTGAAGCCCTGGGAACAAACTCAGAAATATGCTGTATCTAAAGTCAAGGGAGGTCCAGCAGAGGGAGTGGTGTCCGCTCTAGCCACCCAGCCTCTCTCCAAGCAGTGTCAGCCCCAGAGTTGTACAAACGGGGAAAAAGCGGAAGTCTCAGCGATTTAGCAAGTACTTCCTATTATGTGTTGAATTGTGTCCCCCTAAAATTAAGCTATGTTGAAGTCCTAACTGCCAATACCTCAGAATGTAAACTTATTTGGGAATATGATAGCTGAAGATCAAATTAGTTAAATTAATATGAGGTCATACTGGAATAGGGTGGGCCCCTGATCCAATATGACTAGTGTTCCTATAAGAAGATGGACATGTAGAGACAGATGAGGAGGACTCCATGTGATGACAGAGTATTTGAGTGATGTGTCTACAAGCCAAGGAACACCTGGGCTACCCAAGGCTGGGAGAGGCATGTGACAGTTTCTCCTTTAGGACTCTCAGAAGGAACCAACTCTCCTGAAATCTTGATTTTGGACTGTGAGACATTACATTTCCACTGTTTAAAGCCACCCTGTTTGCGGTATTTTGTTTTGGCAGCCCTATAAACGCCCTCCCCTCTACTCCCATCCCCAGTCCCCAACTACTTCATTATCAGGCTTTTCCCCTACCACTTATTCCTGAGGTGGCCTCTTCATCATCCTTATGACAGGCCAGAGCAGGGCAGACTAGTCCACCCAGAACTGGCCCTTTAGCAGACCAGCCCTCTGTGAATTCACAAACTATGAGGTCTGAAAAGGGCCTTGTCAATCCCACCAGATAGCTATCCAGTCCCTTCTCCAATTACCCCAGTGGCCCAGAGTTTACCACTGCACAGCATATTTCATTTTATCTTTGGACAGCTCTAACTAGGAAAGTTCTTCCTTCAATTGAGCTAACACCTGGTTCCCAGCAATGTCTGGCCACTGGTGTAGGGGGTGAGAGGAGAAAATGTGCGTGGGGGAAGAGCTACCTCTATCTTACCCCGGGGGCAGTGATCTCGCTCAAGTCTCCTGTCTCTGGGCTCCAAATCTCATCTTTCTTAACAGCATCTGTGCTTTGAGGAACAACGTTCAGTTCATTGTCCTTAGAGCTCTGTTCCTCAAGAATGATTTCAGGGTTCTTGAAAGTGATTCTGTTTTAATTGCCTGGCCCCCAGCCTGTAGCTAAGTTCCTGGCATGGAAAAGAATGGATTGAATGCTGACTGGAGATAATGGAGGGGAAGTGAACAGGCAGGACGGAAGAGCAACAACTGCCAGTTAGAGGCCTTTATAGCTACCCCACGGTACCTTCCTCTCTTGGCCTCACCCCTGTCCCTAGCCACAAGTTTCCCATTGTTTAGTGGATCTGACATTACATTCTGACAGTCCTGCACAGCCTCTGAGGCAGAGACAGGGTTCTCATTGAGGGGGAAGTGCATAGTCACCTCCCTTCCTGTATCCTTTTTACTTTTTTTACTTTAGGTTCCAACATTTGCTTCTCCTGCTGTCAGCAGGAGCTCTGGTGAGCGGGGGTAATCATGTTTTGAAGGGAATAAATAAAACTTCCCTTCATGTTCTAAATTATTGGGCTGGTTTGCTTTGTTCCTGCGTGGGCCCGGCTATCACCTCCCTGAACCTAACTGTGACTGGGCCCTTAATTAAGCACTGACTTGCTTTGAGACCCTCTTCTGAAAAGGGCTGCCACAGTATGATACATGTTTTATTACAGTTAATAAAAGGCACTGGAACAGCAGATGAGGAAGAGTTCTCTGAACAACCTTGAAAAATGTTTCCCTCATTAAAAGTCAAACTTTTGCTTCTTGTATTATTTCGTCCACTCCCAACCCCACTCAAAGTGAACGCAGATGAAGAGGACTTTCTTAATGTTTTAAAAAATAATAAAATATTAGTTTGACTGCAAGATTGTGAGTTCCAGTACAGCTTTTCTTTTATAAAGTCATTGAACCACTGCATTCTTTAGTGCAGCCCAAAGAAGCTTTTATCAAATGCCTGTAAACAGAACTTGCCTTCTGTGCCTCTGCTGAGATCTGCTCTTGTCGGAAGTCATCTGGACCAAGCCCTAAATTTTGCTTGTTTGTGTTACATTTCCTGTATGTCCAAGAGATGGATTGTGAATGAAGTCTTCCACTCTGCTTTCAGTTTTTGGAGGTAGCTATTGCGCTCAAGACAAATCATATATTTAAACACATATACATATTTAGGCATCATCTGTTATTTCTGCTTTCTTCTTGAAGATTTCATCAGTTGTCTGATTCAATGCTATTTATAGGGAGGAGCAGAGGAGACACTTTTAACATACTCCCTGATGTGCTTGAGCCAGTTGGCTTCCTGCTCATCAGAATAGGCTACTGAGGTCAACACAACTTGGCTTCTCACCAAGAACAGGACTCTAAAGCTGGAAATAGCTTCCGTGGCTGGCTCCACCCCACCTACTTAAGTCATCAACCAGGGTTCACTGAGCAGAGATTTGATAGTGCCCGCCCCCACCTCTGGAAAAATACCCAAAGGTTGTGACTTAATGACCACTGAGTCAGTGACTTCTCTTTCCTTGCTAAGAATAATAGCACATGGTTCTATTCTTTTCTTTATCAGATAATCCCTCCATGGGACAAGAAAATCACAGATTTTGTAGGACATGATAGAAATTCACGGTAAAAGGGTCTAGATTATCTATCTATCTATCTATTTATTATTATTTTTAACTAGTTTTTTTAATAGAAGATTTTATTTATTTTACTTTTAGAGAGAGGGGAAGGGAGGGAGAAAGAAAGGGAGAGAAACATCAAATGGTTGCCTCTTACATGCCCCCAACTGGGAACCTGGCCTGCAATCCAGGCATGTGCCCTGACCGGGAACAGAACCAGCGACCTTTCAGTTTGCAGGCAGATGCTCAATCCACTGAGCCGCATCAGTCCGGGCGGGGCCAGATTATTTAAACAAAATACAGAAAGTATTAAAAAGAGAAAAAGAGAAAGCCAAGGACAAAGATGAATCATTTTCTGTTTACAAAACGGCCTTAATTTGCAACTGTGGCACTGTACTCTCTCTTCTCTTCAGAGATATCTACCAGAAGGATTCCTGGGCCTCACCACAAAAGCCTTCAAGTTGCCAAATTCTTTCTGAGGAGACTGCACACTTGTAGGGTACACAAAGATTTCATTAGCTCCCAAGTGTTTCCCACACTTTAAAAACTAGTTAAATCAAGGAAGCTAGAGAAGTAGTTACTTTTTTTCCAAAGCCTATCTGACAAAAATTGAAAGAAAAAAGAAGGCAAGGTACATAGTGTGAAGGGCCTTGAAATGATAAATAGGAAATGGTCGTTATTTTCTTGGCTAAACTACAAATTTCTCTTGTGATTGCCAGAAATCACTCTGTTTTTCTGTTTTTGTGTGTGACTGTAAATTTTCTGTAGTTGTCAGCTGATCTGCTTTGTAAATTTTATGAGAAATGAGCAATGCCCTTTATTGTAATTTTGTTGCACTAATTTTGCCAGATTCTAATGCATTTTATTATTCTGTAAACTCACAATGGAATAAGGAGTACAGACTTTTAATTCAGAATATATGTGCTGTTAAAAGCCCATATAGTCATTGTTTACAATAGGAAGACTTTTTGCTTTAATATTGTGTTTATGAACCTTACATTTGTTCTAGTTTGAAATTTCTCAAATATGTAATATTATTATCATTGGTCAGGGGACCAATCTCCATTTTCTTTACTGTCTATTCATCTCCATACTGCTCTCATACGACAAAAAAAATTGGTTGTGATTTAAAATTCAGTTCCACTTTGCCAGATAAAGTGTTAGGCACAGCGCAGACAATTAGACCCTTCTTTTCTTTTGCCTTTTGCCCCAGGAACTCAGTCTTCAGTGACTGCTCATTGCATAGCCTAAAGTCCAAACTCCTTGGGCCTTCACAGTGTGGCACCATCTGTTTTTCTAGGCTCCCTGTCTCTTCACACCCATTTCCTTTCTCCCTATGTTCTTCACACCAGTCACACTACCCTTGTAAAGTGCCAGAACACACCATGTTCTTTTTTTCTTTCATGCCCCTACTAATCTGTATAAAATGCCACCACTTATTCTTGCCCTGGAATGACCTCACATCAAAGGTTGCCTCTTTCCTCATTTCCCTAAGGCAGAGCTAGTCTTTGGCTCTACTGAGATCCTAAGGAATGGTTTACTAGAACACTATCTCATAGTATCATAATCCCCTAAATGTCTGTCCCCCCACCCATGGCCTCTTTTGGGGCAGGCACAATTCTTCCCCATAGCATAACTTCATGAATGCCTGTCTATGAGAAGCCCTTGGTGAGAGCTTGTTGAATCAGTGAATAAATGAATACGCTGCTCTAAAATTTCATCCCCAAGAAATGGTGCCCTTGGGCATTCAAAGAGGAGGTTATGTCAACAGTCAGTCAAAAATCTTTTATTGAAGGCCTGCTGTGGGCTGGGCCCTTCTCTTGGTCCCAACTGTTCTTCGGTTTCATAAATTGAGCTACAGAAGGTATTTTCTTTCTTTTCTTTTAAGTTCAAGGCACTTACTGAAAAACAACTCCGTGTTACTAGACACACACACACACAACACACACACCTAGTTTTAATTAGGGTCTCTCTGAGTTGCGGTTCTGTGCTCTGTGAGAGCAATGCTGCTGTTTTCATGACGTATATCTTCCCAGTTGTGTCAGTCAGGTGTTCTTCTTAAGTGTGCCTGTGCCCCGGGTAGGGTTTCAGACCCTTGGTGTTTTCCTATGGCAAAGACAGGTGTGGGGGGTTCAGAACTCCCTAGGAGGAACCACAAAGCTCTGATAAGAGCCACTGGTGTCCAGTTGTTTTTCTCTCCGTGGACTGAAAGTCAAGAGAGAGCGAGGTAAGGGAGACTGTGGAGAGAAGCTCATGCTTGGGAAACAAGCAGCGAGGGCCAAGTGGGTCAGTGGAATGTGCAAACATTTTTATCTGTGAAACATAAAGTAGAAAATGCAGAAGGATTCCAATTGTTTTTTTTTTTATATCTCCTATCAAGAACACCGAGAGCACAAAAGAATTTGCTTCTCACTATTTCTCAAATATGGGATTTTTCTAGGCAGCATCTTAAACTGAATTGAATTAAAAATGAAGCCAAAATGAAAACTAGCTTTGCCTCTAGAATTTTTTTTAACAGTGGCCCCAGTGATGTTGCGGTTGTAAGTTAATAACTAGAGTGTTTTTTCTTTTTCTAAAATAATTTTTTTTTTACATTTTATTTATTTATATTCAGAGAGAGGAGAAGGGAGAAGAAAACCAATATGCAAGAGAGAAAGGTTACCTCTTGCACACCCTCAACTGGGAACCTGGCCCGCAACCCCAGAATGTGCCCTGACTGGGAATCAAACCAGTGACATTTTAGTTTACAGGCCGGCACTCAGTCCACTGAGCCATACAACAAGGGATGCAATGTTCTTTCTAATTGCCTGCCACTAATGGTTACCTGCTTGGAAACCCAATTCTGTCCAAGATAGGCCCTTAGCCGACATTAATTTCATCTTAATTTTATGAAGGTCCACCCTACCCCTAATATTCTGACATTTTAAAATATACTGCTCAGCTCTGCTTGCCAAAGGCAATTAATTGCATTTGCCACATTTCAGATTAGAGTCCAGAGTCCAGAAACATGTTTGATTCTGTCCTAGGACTGACTCAGTCCAGGATTGTGGAGCTTTATGGGTGACCATAGCTGAAACTCACTTTGATTTTACTAGATCCCTCCAAATAGGAAACAATGAATAAGGGATATAATCTCTCATACTCTTTCAAGGTCAAAGAGGACATATTAAAAAAAAAGTTCATTGCTTTTGTTTCATGTTTCCTCCCCTTTTATAGAAGGACATAGAAATAAAGAAAATGTATAGAAAGTGGTCAGGAAGAAAATCTGATTAATCAAGTAAGCATACATATTAAATGTGATATTATATTCCTTGAAGGATTAGAATAAAATAAAATTAAGTCAATACTAAAATTAAGCAGAATTTAGCACAAATGTGTTTTGTCCCCCCTGGATAGGCATTGAACTTTACTTTTAATCTTTCCAGGGTCTAGGACCTGACCAAGCCCTTTCCTCCTGGGACAGCTGCTTTCAGGAGCCAACTAGGCTGGTGGAGCTTCTCTCCTAGCTCAGCCAGCTTTCAGACTTCCAATGGCACGGCGAACAAGCCCTTTCACATCCAAGGCCAGTTCCACTTACCAGGGCTCCCATTCCTGTCATCATCAGCCTCCCTGGATAGCCAGCCTCTTTCTTCAATGTCATCTTCAGGCATCTCAGTGTCCTTCTCCTCAGCCCTGTCTGCTGGGCACTCCAGCATCCATTCCTCACAAACAAATCACTTTTACTCTAGGTGTAATCAGAATATTTGATAAACAGAATGATGTGGGCTGATTTCAACAAAGCAGAAAAGAAAAAGGCCAGCACAAAAGTATGGGTTCTTATAATGCACAGAGCCCTCTGGCATACCAAGTGCTAGCTCTTTCTGGGCTCACCAGGGGAGCCTCAGGGTGCTTGATTATGGGGAACACTCTGGAGGCTCTGACAAGTGGCTGCTGCATCCTTTGTCTCAACTAGCCCCTGGCAAGGCA